>VZRL01003807.1:1397039-1573988 GCA_013397895.1 Origma solitaria
AAAAAAAAAACCTAGAAAGAAGCAAAATGTATATTGAGTGCTATAAAATAATCATTTTATCAACAGCACAAGTCCTAACGCATATGGATTTTAAGATATTTTTAATAAGGACTAGTTGACTATACTCTTCCAATCCAATTAAGTTAATGCCAAGTATATTTATCAGAAATCACAATGGAAAACTTGTCAGCTTCCTTACTGGGGAAAACCAAGGCACATTTACAGAAGCATTCTGCACAAATAAAGGATTTTTCAGTGTTTTATTTGTCCATTTGGAATGATTAGCATTTATAATCAACAACATAAATCCACCCCTCACTGAAAAACCTGACAGCTTGTTATTGCCAAACATATCACAGTCCACTGAAGGGTGAAGAATTACAAACATATAAAGATGAATAACATTATGTCACCATTAAATCACTTATTCTATTCATAACACTTTAATCCTCAAACATTGTAAATTAAACTTAGGGAAAAAAATCAACATTTCCAGTGATAAAATACATTGTGTTTAGTACACAATATAACAGTACATTTTGTTACAGTAGTGCATTAGAAGGTAAAAAAAAATGGACAGCTCCTTTGGAATAACTGCATCATTGCTGATCTCTCTCTTACCCAAACACTGCTTGCAACCACAGAAGCTACCAGGAAGTCTTCAAGAAGTATCCAACTATGAAAATCCATCACAGCTAAAATAAATTTATTCTGAGATAATTATACTCATATTACTTGAATATGAGGACCTAAAATTAGAATCCTTCGCATGTGGAGTGACCAGTGACATTCCTTAGGAAATCAAGCAAGTAATGAACAGATCTGCATCCATACTTGAAAATGACATGGAAAAATGCCTTTCATTTTTCACTCACTTAAGTAAACAGTTACTTAACATTTGGAAGCCTTCTATGAGTTTTAAAGTTTAGTGGTTTAAACCATTTTTCAAGGTTGCTGGCATGCATGAGATTTGCAAGTATGACTAAGTAGTATCAATATAATACCTAAAAGATAAAAAATTTTTACTCACTAGAGATGGAATTTCAAAAACTCTTCTCCAAAAATGAAAATGAAAGATAAACTTTATAAAAATTTTCCAGGAATGATTTGTATTACATTAACTTTATATTAGATGACAACTTCAAAGACTGAAGTTAACAATTATTTGAATCATCCTTGAAAATAAAGGGGACCAGAAGAATAATCTTATAAATCAAAGTATACTGCATATCTTTTTCTCAAGATGTTGCCTGCTACAAATGGCCTCATACAGCTACTAGAGCCCTATCGAGTCTGTGGAATCTTGTCAAGTAAATAGGATGTGAATGTGAATAGTAGATGGACACAGGAGGCATATTTCATTATGGCAATAGACATCATCTTCATTCAAACTGACCAACAACAAACAAGAAAAATTCTGGAGCTGATTGAACAGCAAATGTGCTTGAGCAAAAGCCCATTCAGTACCTCATTATATTTTCAATTAATTGCTTTTTTATGACACAGTAACTTGGGAAAAAAAATAAAATTAAACAACAGCAAAACAGAATCACTCCTTTCCCAAGGATCTGAATTATCCTCTGAACTTTATGACAGCTAGGAAAAGTTTAAAAACAAACACTCTTGTGTCATTACCACTGCTTGGCACACTAAATAATTCTATCTGTGTCCATCAACTGTCACTTACCATATGATCAGATTGCAAACTCTTAAGGGCAAAGACTGATTTTTTTCTAATTTCTTTTATACCAGGAAGTGATACTATCCATACCTCCTCTGTGCCATGGTAATATAATAAATTAAATATCATTGTTATGCTTTAATTATTTTCTATCCAAAGTTCTAAATCCATCAAAAGTGAGAGAGGGTTGCCCAAGTTTCTAGGAACAAAAGGCCAGTTTCCACATTTGACCTAACAAGAAAATATCCATGATGCAACGTTTTTATTCTTTGCACCATGCAAAAAACCCACAAGGTTATCATCAACAAACTGTGAGTTATGGTATCTTTTCATCCATTTCAACCCTTTTATTGGAAAGAGAAGGTAGATTAGAAGTAAGCCACATCCTGCACTGCCTGATCAGTCATAAGGCACATTTGCATTCCACTGAAAACAGGATATATTTTAGGGCTGGCAATGAAAGCTGGAGGAAGTAATCAAATGCACTTGGAGTACTGTAATGTCTAGTCACAGACTGTAGCAAAAAACAGACAAAACATCTTTTTTTTACTATAGGAAATCTAGGTACTTTATCCAAATGAAATTTGAGAATGATAGATCTACAAAAGTATGGGGCCCATTGGCTCATAAGGCTTACTGGCACTTAATTCTTTCTTTCACAGTGAAAGCAATGGACATAATAGTAGAAGTGTTAAAAAATGCAGCTTAATATTCATCTGTCTTCTGTTAACTTCTAAAGTTATCTTAGAAGTGAGCTGGTAAGTTAAGATGTTGTTATTAAAAGACATTTAAATCCAAGAATTTGTTTTCATCATTATCTTGAACTAAAATTTACCCCCAAAAACTGAAGGGCAAAAATCCCACAGCAACAGGAGGATAAAGCTACAGTCATGTTGATATCTACTCAAGTAAACCTTTAACAAATAATACGGACCGAATCCAGACTCTTTGCCAACAGATCAATCACAGTTTAGCAGTCAGCTCTCCTCCAAGTTTGACTTGGCTCTTACTCAAAGTAACACGAGAACCAGGTTCTCCAAATGCCAAAGCCACCTCAGCAAGCTTCAACATGAAAGTTGTCAAACTGTGCAAACTCAAAAGAGCGAGTTCCGAGAGCAGCCCAGCCGTTCTTTGGGTGAGAAACGGTGACATTCTCCCAGAGCGGATAACCATTTAACAGTCCTGAGGCGGAATTGCCCTGTCAAAAAAAGGAAAATGTTAGCTTTGTAAAATCCAGTGTCTGTGCAGACACTGAGACTGCTCACAGGGGAGACAAGACAAAGCAGAAAGATGTCAAGTCAACTTTCAACTACATTTCACACATTTTTCATGCAGAGGTGCATCTAAATATTGCATAGAATCCTCTGGTGTCTATCAGCTCTGTGAAATAGATCTAATGCCTTAACAGTGAATACATAAAAGGCTCCTCTTCCCCAACTCACAGGTTTGCTAATTCAGTGTAGAAGCTGAAAGGTAAACTGGTTTTCCCCTTCCACTTGTATCAGGCTCTTTCAAAAAGCCCAACTTTCCTTAGGTGATACCAGGCACTGTTTCTGCAGAATTAGGTAGAAGTTTAAAGTAAAGAAAGATGTAATTTAGTCAGTAAAGCAAGAGAAAGAGGAGACAGCCGAACTTTCAAGTATCACTCAAGCCACTTCAAGACATTGAAATTAAAAGCAGTTTCAGGAAAAATTACAATTTAACTTGTCTGCGTTCCACTAAACAGTGTTCATGAAAAAGTACTTCAGTTTACTTGTATTTCTTAATCTGCAAGAGAATTACAGACACAGGGTAAAAGAAAGAATGTCTTTCAAGAAGGAGTCAGTGCGAGAATTATTTAAAGACAGCTCTGCAGTTCAGTCATTACATCAAAGGCCTATTTGGTACAAAATAACAGCACAGACTGAAGTTTGAAGCACTGTAATTTTAAAATTACCATCACTGTTTTGAGTTTTAAGTGATTAATGTTCATCTTTAGTTAACCCCATGTCTTGGCCCATGTTACAGATGGCAAGCACTGTCATAAATGTAGGTGTACCAATGTGAAAACTAAACTACATCCATTCCAGCAAATGCCTTATTTACAAGTGTCCCTTTGTCTACAAATGTGATAGTCTAAGAATCAAAAAACAGGTTCTAATACTCAGTGATGTTTTAGTATGAGGGACTCAGTGCATAATTTTAAAAGAGTTACCTTCAGCAGCAGACCTCCCCAGCTAGGATTTAAGCTTCCCCACACTTCAGGCCAGTTGCAGTTGGAAGGGTTCGTCAGACAAAGGGATTAGGCATTCAGAAGAGGAACTTAAAGCCTTTTAGGTACTTGTACCAATGTCTCACCCATTGAAGTGCACAGGGATATTTAAAGTTTGGGGCTACTTTCCTCACCAAGTCACTATGGTCAAAAAGGGTGGTGTGGGAGGGAAGGAAAAATGTGGACAGGCATCTCATTAACTGCAGCCCATTTATACAGCAACACAATGCCCTTCCAGCACAGTAGAGAAGGAATTCAGCTTATCTGAGTTTGCCAGTCCTTTACTAGCTCTACATACAAGGCCTTAGCCTGCAAAGGGAATTGGTAGGAGACAAATTTCTAACACAGGTTACTTTAGTTGTTTACTGACTGTCTTAAAAACAGGAAGTCAGGCCATCATCTTTCTACCAGATTAAACAAGGGACTTGCCTCTCTGACCCTCCTACCTCCAGCTTTCAATTCATCTTTCCAGTTATTTTCTGTACCTTCTACAGTTTCTCAAGATCTCTTTAAAAATACAGGCAGCAGAATTTGGTATGGTATTTTAATATTAATTTAAAGTACAGGTATTATTTATGCTTTAGATAAACTAATGCAAGTACACCATCAATAGTATAGTACAGTTTTGTCGAAACCATTTAGGACTGAAAGTTTCATAACTGGTTTTCTAGCTTTTCACCTGTGTCCTTACCTGAATGTTGAGAGTTAGTGTGTGCCATGCATTATCCCGAACACCAGAAAGTCCTTTCATTAATATTTTTTTTCCAGCTGCAAAACATGCTTAAGTTAGCAAAGTGTTACTTCGGCTTATTGCAGGAAGTGATAAATACCAAGCCAGCAAAAGGAAAATAATATCTATTTTTCAGAAGTGTTCAGAGCTGACATTTCATCAATTTCAGTTGTAGCATGAAAGGCTTAAAATGCAAACCCAGACTCTGCATCATCAGTGTCTTCTCCTGTTTTGCCCAGACTGTTTTCCCACTGAAATCTCCAATGCTCTTGGCAATTTGGCATGAGATGAGGATCCACTCTCTGTAGAGTACAGGTTCATCAAGTATGACAGTAGCTATCGCTCTGCTCAATCTATAGATCTTCTTGTTTATGTATTGTTTGAAACCATTTTAAACCACAGGGTTTGAGTTGCCACACTATCATCTTGCTTAGTTCTACTCAAACTTAAGCTAAGCAAAAATGGGGTGTGAATGACACCTGGAGGGAAGACCTGAAAAAAATTAAGTGCTACAAGTCTTCAGTTATTCAGCAGACAGTTTTAGTGGCAAGATAATTTTACATTCAGGCTCTCTTCTAGAAAAATATAAAGATGACTGAAAATAGCTGTACAGAAAAAATTATCATATTGTGTAACAAGAGTCTCAGCCTGAAATAATGCGGTGGTTAATCAAAATCCACTCACTTCATCTAGGAAAAATTACTTCTGCCAGCCTGAGTCATCCCTCAGATAATGTTGCTAGGTTTTATTACCAATAAAAAATTGAGTCGATCCTAAACTGAAGTATGTATTTCCATACAGCTGAAACTTAAGTTTTTACGGAGTTAGATATTGCAAAGCTTCCCTAGGGAGCACTGGAAGTTCAGAGAAGCTATGTAAAACCTTCTTTATGCTAGCTGTCCACAGTAAAAGCAGAAAAGAACACAGACACACACACAAAAAATACATCTTGTCAGATATACTGTAGATCTAGAAGCTACATTTGACTCATCAGAAACTACTGAAAATTATAATTTATACTCATGAAGTGATAGGAAATGCATTTAAACTACACATGCCACTATTTCAAAGCAAATTCCAAAGAACTTTTAGCTATTGATGTAGTATTATCATACACTCTTTCATGTGCCTGTCAAGTGCTCTAGAGATGAACACACATGAATGTTAGCATCACAAGTGGAACATGTGCTCACTCCACTGAGCTAGACTAAGAGGAGGAGGAAACAGGAGGCCACTTATCATCATCATTTAAACCAGATGTAAGTACAGGGAATTGAACTGCTCTCTAAGAAAAGCCACTTCATTTCAATCAGAATTTTCTTTATGTGTAGTTTAAGAATACAGATCGAATCTTTTTGTAATTAATATTGTACAAGAGTATTTATTTTATGAAAAGCAAAATAGTTTATATTTGCTAGTGTAAAGCAGATTTTGTCAAGGGAAAAACAAAAACTCCAGAAAGCTGAGCCTACGAAACGGGCCAGCCAGTAGCCTTCAGATGCTTTCTCCACATATGAAAGGTGGCCATCATTAGAACACAACAGGTTAAATTCACAGTGATGACAAGTGAATTATAAAATCTGAATGTTACCCATTTTTATCAAAGTTATCAAAATGACATGTCCATATGCCAGCATCCACTTTTGCAAAGAGCTGCTTACCTAGGTCACCAGTGACTCGGTAGGTACCGTCTGCAAAAACCCAGAAGAAAACTCCTTCGGTACGTCGAACATATATCCCACCATTGTCAACTCTTCCTGCAATAAACACGCCCCCGTCACGTGGTTTTTCTATGTAGATGTCACAAGTGATTGTTATGTTTACCCTGTAAGAGAAGTTTAGTGTCTTAACAAGGAAGGAATCCATTCTTTTGAGCAGGAAGTAGGCAGAAATTATTTGATTTTCCTGAGATGATACTCCAGCTCAACATTAAAGGACTATGTTATGCACACAATGAGAGCTGTAAAGGAGAACAAAGCAAAGTAATACCGGAACCATCGAACAGCACCTAGAAAATTCACACAACTTCCTCCTCCCCAAAGTTGCACAAGACTCTTAACCATAAAAATTAAAAGCATTCTTTACCTCTGTTAATGGATATTCAAACTAAAAATCTACATCCTATGTCTGAAATCATTTGTACTATGAATACAGCCACAAGGTCACATACTTAATAAATTTCTAATTGTCTATAATTATTTACAGAATGTGAAAAGACTCTCTGTGACACCAGCTCAGCTGATAACTAAAACAAACATCTATTTTAGCACCTTTTCATCTCACCTCTAACATAATAGTAAGAATGACCTGCGTTTTCATTCTAATGTGATGCTTTTAAAAAAGTACCAGATTCTTGAATATATGTTCATTACACAACCAAGATTATTTCTTGCCTCCCCATGTATTAAACAGGAGACCTCCCACATTTTCCTTAAGCCATTATAAAGAGACTCAAAGCAATACAGAATTAATTAAATAGTAATAATTTCAGAATATAGCTAGGTTCAATAAAACCATCGGACAAAAACGCTAATAAATTCAGGCTAAGAGAACAAAAAGCTTTCACATGCATAAGTTTAAAATCCAAACTAAAGCCAACTAAACAATCCTGCAATTGAATCACGATAAATTGCCATTGACGACTGAAGTAAAGTATCATCCCACAGAGAAATTTAATGCAAGATCAGCTCAGAATTTTAATAGCAGACATTCATTGTTGAAAATATCTACCAGGGACAAATTGAGTCTTAAACTGAGGATGAAGCAAACAAATTTGAGGACCTGAAATTGAGGACTAGCATTATGAAAAGTTACAGATCAATAAAACTTGAATAAACTGAATATTCAGGAAGGAAGCTTGGTTCTGAAAACAAGATGAAGTCTCAGAAATAAATGGAACCAAAATAAAATAATAGGAAGTTTTTAGGAATCTCAGCACAGTAATTTAAGAATATATCCTGTGTAGCTGTTACAGGAATCACTGAACGGGATTTACTCAATGAGACGAAGTTGATTATAGAGGAAATATGAGATTTTTCTTAAAAGAGAGCTGCAAAAGAAAACATCAGATAACTGAAGAACCTCCAAGCACAAGACAGTGGTATTCTTCCAGGCTTTGGATCAAAGTGATTCAATCACTGCTCCACGCCTGAAATTAGATGTGTGAAGCATGTTCTGAAAATGCATTTGCAAGATCAATGATCTAATCAAAGTGAAAAAAATCTGACAGAATGGCTACTTTAAATAACATATCAAAAGGATTTAGGCTAGACTTCTAAGCAGAAGAGAAAGTGTTAAACATTAAGTTTATTAAAAGCACAATCAGTTAACAGGCTCTTTCCCAAATGCTTATTAATTTAAAATAAATATTATTCTAAAGTATGCTGCTTGATTCTGAATTGCCAACATTGTAGCTCCTAGCAAGAATTGCATTTGTAACCATGCTTTGATAAAAGAAGTAAACCTCAGTTACTTTCACTAAGAAATAAAACTGGTTTAACTAGCAGCGGAATCAAATTCACACAATTCTAGGACCTGCTCAGAAGATGGCAGTCTGCAACAAATACAACTGAATTATCAACGAAATAGTCTGGGAGTTATGAGATTGATCAAATTGCTAACAAATAAGCCAAACAACTCAAAATTATGTAATTTTAAATTAATAAATTAATCCTTTTTCTTTGTTTTCGGTCCAATTTAAGAAATATTGAAATTCAGGGCACACGTTGGTCTTTCTAGTATGCCAACTCAGATCCATTATTCTAAAAAATTTGCTTGAAGAAATATGCCCAGCAGGACATAAGGCAAAAAAATAATTCTAAGACAGTGCAGCAGTGGGCTAAGCAACCAAGAAATGTGACAGACTCCCCATCCTTTAAGAGTCATTTAGACAGACACAGTTGATTTTTGGCCCTGAGCAGGGCTCATTGACTTTTAGAAGTCCCTGAATCATCATTCCTACACGTCTACAGAGAACCTGAAGGCAAAAGCAAAAGCCCTCTGTCCGAGAGAAATGAGGCTTGAGACAGATTAACTGATCATAACTCACTCTGGTGAGGAGGACATTTCCCCAAATGTCACTAGAAAATAGTATTTACATACCACTTAAAATTTCCTATGACACTGATGGTCTGGTCTGCATCAGAAACCCAAGTGATGGGCCGCTGAACCACCACCTGGCGGAGTGTGAACACATGATCTCCTGGGTCAGAAGCATTTACAAAGTATTCAAATACACCTGTCTGATCTGCAAAATTTGGGGCTTCACTGAAAGGTGGATTACCTGTTCAGAAAATAAAATACACATCAACTCTAAAACATTATTTTTCTTCTATGTACTCATTTTCAGAAATTTCCCCTGAAAATTTTCTCCAGAATTTTGACTTGCTGTATCAAAGCAGTCCCCAAAATGGAAGTTTTTAAGCAGACACCAGTTCTGCAAACACATGAACAAAGTAAACTACTTTCTTCCATATCTGCCTTCCAAAAACTAGCTCACTATAGTCAGCAGCTATACCAATTGAATCAAGAATTGGTGCTAGTGAGCACCCAGTTAAGGCATAAAATTAAATACACCTCATTGCAAGTGTAAGGTGTACACTGATACAGGTGTAGGTTGTTGGAAAACCAGGTATAAGTAAACAAAACCAAAACAGATCTTCAGGCTACCTCATGTACAGGATTCAAATAACATAACTTACTGCCTTTCTACATTACAATTATATCTGTGTGCAAATTAAGTTTTTTGACTAAGGGAATTCTGACTTACGTATATTGAAATCATCTTTATAATTTGAAGGAAAGGGTTGAGGAGGAGGTGGCGGTTCTGGGAAAAAACATTTCCGTCCTGTCTTGAGTGTGGTTAAAGTGTAGACTTCATCCACATTTAGATCTAAAGTAAATCTTCCTTTCCACACCTGGAATTGAAGAAAGCTCAAGCTGCAAAAATTAAACAACAAAATGACAAAATACCCAAGCTCCTGAAGTAAAGAAGATCCTCTGAAGCCCCGATTTAAGGCAAAAATCCTGTCTCTTGCCTCGGCATTTAAATATCTTTGGGCTACTTTGAAAACTCCTTTCCCCAAATTCCTCATTGCCTCCAGGTAAGCTTGTATATAGCTAGTGAAATTGTAGTCAAACAGCCTTAATGAAAGGCCCTAAACACGCAGCTTAAGCATGTAAGTTAAGGAGTTTCAGCAAAGGGGGAAGATGCACCTGGAATTGCAGAGAGACTGTAAATAAAACTGGCCAACTTACCTTTAGAGGACGGAGTTTCTGGAAAAGACTGGAGTTTCCATATTCAAAATCAAGTCTAGAATGCCACACTTGAAGTGTTTCCACCATATACTACAATAGAACACAACATACAATTTAAAACACAACAATAGCAAAATAAACAATCTTGAATATTCAACTTGAGAAATACCAGTCCTCTAAAGGTGTCTAATTTTTGTTATTTTAAAGCAGTTGATCACATTAGAGGCCACAACTCTATTCAGCTAGTCATTACATATGCCTTCTATTTTTACAGATTATACATCCATAAGGCATTGTCCTGATGTTGCTAATAAAGATAGAAAGCACTGCAAACACAGACACAAACTTTAATTTCTCTATCACCAGCAGTGGTATCCCTTGGATACAAGCTCTTTTCTTAGAAGTACCTAGACTGAAATAATATCCTGCTAGTTTCACTTTTACGAGAACTTTAGTTAAGTTGTGAGTTATTTGATATTAATTTTTGAGCAAATTATTTCACTTACAGATCTCCAGACTTCTGCAATACTATGGCATATCAACTACATTAGTTACAGATTTTAATCACACCTAACCTCTACAATTTTTTCAGTTATTCATATTAACAACAAAGCAAGTGACCTAGAGATATCAGATGGATAAGCCATTCCCCAAAAGGGAGCTGTGAATCCAAACTGACACTCCACTACCCTTCCTCAGTGAACCATTTTATTGCAAAAAAAAATCATCCCAATTATCTCCACCTAAAGGAAATTAATGCTGCCAAAAATCAAAAATCAAATTCCAAATACCTAAACACTGTCAACTTCTGAGAAGTAATCATCCAAATCAACTAACAATGACTCCTTCAAGTTTACACTGTGAAAGTACTGTTTACATTTCAGAGGGAAATTTACTTTAGGAAGATTAAAAAAGAGAATAAACAAATCAACAACTGGGAGATTCCCAGAATATCTCTTCACAAGATGCAATAACAAAATCTACAGTATAAAATCAACTACAGCTATTTCCCTGGAAATGAACTGGTAACTAGAAAGACCACGGCCGTGCTGGCCAGACAAACTATGTCAGCATGTCAGAGCCCCCAGCCCTGGAATAAATTCCAAAGAAAAATTCAGTTGCATTTCCATTCTGGGAAATTTTTTCTTCAGTATAGAGATGATTAGACTGGGAGGCAGCCATTCCACAATTTCAGTTATGACATTGTATCTCATGGTAAAACAGAACTAGAACGCTTAAAACTTTGCCAAGTGTGTAACAGCTTTCAATATTGGAGACTGTTAATTTCTCTGATAAGAAATTATCACTAATAAGACCTGTAATACTGCCTTGCATGTATTTGATTATGAATGGCAATTCATTCTACAGGGCTGATCAAATGTATTCAAGATCTACTTACAAATGACCCTGTGACGTAGAAAGTTGCTCTCTGAGGTACAATGCTGAAATTTGGCAATGGAGGCCTGATACATTTAGAGTGATTATGAGTCTGAAGAAAAAAATAAATGTAACAGAAGAAACACACATTATTGGAATGCAATATATGACAACATTAATGAAAAACATTAAGCATAGAATTGAAATAAAAGAAGCAATACTTAATTTCACTTTTATCTTAATAACTGCAATTACACTAGTTTAACAATTTCATTTTGAATACAGATTTTAAGAAAGCACATGATGCAACTTCCTCTCAGTGTGTCATCCAATTAAAGCTAATGTGTGATAAAATGATAAACATGGCATATATATTGGCCTCCAGGAAGTCTCAACTAAAAAGTTCAGATAGAAAAAATGATCTCTAATGAACTCACCAACAAAGCCACAAGTATCAGAGAACATTCACAGACACCAAACTACATACATCAAGGACAGGTTCTTTGTAACAAAACATTTCCTTTAACTTTCCTAGTCCACTGGAATTGCTGATGCACATACCATAGTTTCAATGATGATGGTAAGGTTCCCTAGGCCATCTGTTAGAGCTACAAAACTGCCACCTCCTCCTAAGTGTCCATCCACTTGCAAGTATGACCAGCCGGGCTGAGTGAATTGTGTGGTGTGTGCTGAGACAAAAATCAGAACACAATAATTAAGACTTAATAAAAAATAGTACCATTTGTAGGCTTAATTAAATTTCTCCCTCATACATGCTTACAAAACAAAAACTTGATTTGGGGAAGAAAGTAATAGAACTTCCAAAACATATTTTACCTATATAAGAGAAAAGATTAAATAATTATACTACAGCAAAATTAAAAATATCAATTCTGTGGCAGATAAAACAGCTAAAATGACAGCAATTATTTAGACATGAAGTACAAAGTATACGAGGTAATCATGTACATGCAATTTGAATACTCATCACAGTTCATATTTTCCCAAATCCCTTCTTTTTTCTTTTAATAATGTAAACACTTGAGCCAGAGAAACCACAGATGAGCAATTCCATGAGGAATAACATAAGTAGGGTTTTCAGAAAGTAAATGAAACTATCAAAGAAGAATATGGCCACCCAGGTCATGAAAATCCTGAGCAACATGGACACAAGAACAACCGTTCAGCTGTTCTGAACTGTTCATGGGACATTATGGCCATTTTTCTTTTAACGTCTGTACATATATAGGTAACTAGCAGAAGAACAAAAATTAAAGCATTTGTCTTGTTCCTCCTTCATGGCACTGCACAGTTCTACTGAACTGCGGCAAAGCCAGTAAAACAACACTGAAGGACTACAGTGAATCCGTGTGACCGGGGAGACTACGTGAACATGCTTCCCTTTCCCCCAGCTCAAGGAAATGCTGATTTACACAAGCCAAGAATCTCAAGCAGAACAAGAATACAGAGGTTCTTTGTTCCATTTTCTCAAATTGAGAAGTACCAAAAGGAATTGATACTTCTCAAGGATTAAAAATAGAAAAGGGAAACAGAGAAGCACACTGACCTTTATGGGCACTTCACATCAAAATATTTTAATAATAACAGCTATGAAGGCAGTAGTTTATTCATTTCTGCTGCAGTTAAAGGTCAAGTTTTAAGATTTCTTTTGCTACTATATATTCCTGCTTCCTATTAAAAAGAGCTTTTTTTTTCTTCTTTCTTAAAAGTACTAGCAAAACTTTCAACAAATCTACCTTAATTTGGTACAAAAAAAATAATACACATAAAGACACTAAATAAATAAAGGACTCGGAAAATACAGTGATGCTTGGTGTCAGATCACCAAACTTTTAACTGCAAAGTTTTTACCTGTAATCCAGATAGGAGAGTCAACTTTATAGTGTCCACTCCACGGCTGTTGCGCTGTCATTAATCCACATCGACCAAAGGGCAACTCTTCATAATAACTAGCCACCAGGTTCCATGCAATTGTTCTGTGAGAAAAACACATTTGCTCCATTTATATGGAGAGTATTAGATTAACTTAGTACAAGAATACATTCCCCCTTTTTCTCCAGTAGAAAACGAAAATAATTTGGAGGGAGACAGTGGAGGGAGTATCTTTCCAGCTAAAGGGGGAAAAAAAAACCACAGGAGAGGAAAATAAAGCAGATCAGCTTCTAGTGTTGAGAAGTTCTTCCAAAACTGGTGATAAATTCTCTAGCTATAGCACCACGAAAAGTTATATATTAAAGAAAATACATTTTGAGAGTTAAAGACTCCATTGGTTTGGATTTTTTTCCTGTTCTGAAGAGAAAAAATGTTGTTAGCAAAGTTTGGGTGCTGTTTGGGGTTTTTTTTGATTGCTTGGTTATTGCTGTGCATGGTGGTAGATGTTTTGGGTGGAGTTTTTTGGGGAGCAGTTAAGTACCACCAAAAAAAATTATCTTTACCCATATAAGTAATGAACAGAAAACAACTTTGACCACTGACCCTCCAGGGGTTCTTGCTCTTTAAAGACCTTGTCAGGATACTACAGACAAGGTAAATCATTTCATACACTTTGATTTGGTCTTCACTGAAAATGTTTTGCAAGGACTTTAAACTTAAGACCTCTGGGCCATAAGTGTGGAAATACAGCTTAACAGAGCAGTTAAGCAGAAGGTAAAAGCTGTCAATCTGTTTTGTTATTGCGTACAGGTGCATACAAAGGCCTCATTCTAAAGTCACGGCCATAGACGTATCACACTACACATACATACAGAAGAGATCCTGGAATTCTACAAAAACATGCTCATAAAATAAACAACTCTTGAATTGTAAACTCAACTTGCTCACATTAAACTTGTTCTGCTGATTTCAAACTTAGAAAGAAAAGTGGCAAACTCAACTTCAAAGGCAATAATTAGCAGAAAGATAAGCTGCTTTTCATTAGAAAGATTCGCTTTCCAATATAAAAGCCAAACTAACTTCACTGCTGGATATCTGGACTTGGACCTGTTCTACAATAATTTATAAATACAACATATATGCCTGGCTGCTAGGCGGCAAAAGAAACAGGGCTTGTAAAGACAGAAAAACAATGGGGAAAGAAAGACCTCAAATTAAGATATTAAAGCATTAATTAATAGGCAAGGAGAGTGATCAGGAATTCATGCAGGAAACATTTATCTGTTAGAAAATTTCAGCTTGCAGAGAAGACAAAAGATCTGTAGAAACCAGGGGATTCAAGAAACTTCCCTTTACAAATATCAAAGTGCTTTTTCCTGCACTCCACTTCAAGCAACAGACAAGATTTCGCTTTATTTTTCAAAAATGAAGTTACACAGAAACTAAAAGCTTTGAACAATTTTACTGACGTCTTGATGCCTACATTTTCTTTAATCAAACTTTTTCTTTCAGCTTAGAAGTTGTTGCACTAGAAACATCAAACTATATTTTCTATTTTCTTCTAAAACTAAGTTATGTAATTTCTTAGTGAAGAGAACATTTTTCTAACAGTTTTCAGTTTGGAAAGAAAATGTGCAGAGAAGTTGATATATCGAAAGACTACAGCATGCTTAAGAATGGATTCTGAGGAAGAAGTTGTACAGAAAAACTAGATAATTACATCTGTAATTATTTGTTCAAACAACCTGATAAATACCTTAAGAAAAATACAGATAAATTAGTTTTATTGTTATTTCCTCCAATGTTTTCCATTGTTAGCTCTTCTTAAGAACATTCTCTTTTTATTAATTATCATCAGTCCCAAAGGCATCTGAAATTAACTGCATAAACCACTGGGTGCTGTGGAACAAGAATACATTGAAACTTGTGGGACTTCTACCCCAGAAAGAGGTAAGAACAGCAGACTTTATATCTTACTATATTTGAATTCAGACTACAGTGGGGTCAGTTTCAGTTTACTGTTTTCTCACTCCAGCAGATGGATGTGTTATACAGTACTTTAAATAATTCCTACACACCGAGTCGTGAAAACAAGCAACAGTGCCCAACACTTACGAGGTCATGTTTCCATTCACATAGTTTTGGTTCAGGATCCGAGCCCAGCAGCCTGCACCAACATCATCATTGAAAGTACTGTAATCTTCTGAAGACCACAGTTTCTTCCCAGTTAACAGGGCATTTTGCACTGTTTTTGTCCCAGGATAGTGAGCCCTACACAATATTTTAAAAAGAAAGAGCACTTAGTACAAAGAAAAATCAAAGTTTGGAAGTACATACAGCAGCAATGGTTCACCTCCTTCAAACTGAAAACAAAACATAAAACTTGTTTGGAATATTACAAGTGATATAGAAGAAAACTGAACAAGGGGAAATGGTAACATTCTGGAGCATATTGTATTTAAATCAGTAAATCATTTCTTCTGCTACATAACAGCATATAGATAAACTTAAAGATACCATGCAATTTCCACAGCTTGCTAAAGCAAATCTCTGTCTTGAAAATGAGCTTGAAGATCTTCACTACCATAATGTGCCGAATAGAGAAAATACATGCTAACGCATACTATCTTAAACAAGACAATAACTAATGTAAAACCAACAATAAGATATAGTACTAGGCATTATACTAAGAACTTAACTGCATGAATGTCTTAGAAGTAAACATGAACTTGACTGATTTTGTACATCTTTTTTAATAAACTCAGGTTTCAAAAAAGAAAGCTAGTTGGACTAGAGAAGTTACAGAGGTATAACACTGATAATAGTTGAAACATATAATGACAGCTAATTTTCTTTTCAAGATCTTCCTTAGTAGGAGTAGGGATCCTTTCTCCCAGTGGAGACTTTGATTATACTCCATCACAACACTGAGCCACTGTGCAAGGTTTGTCTGACTGAAATAAAACTTTTCAAATCCTTTGCAGCAAACAGGGTTAGGATTTTCCTCAGCACATTCATTGAACACACCAAATATGTACACTAAAATGAAACTATCAGCACTGGAAAGGAAAACATAAATATTTATTTTACTATTAGCCTGTAACTTGACAAATGGATACACATTTGTGTCAGGGATACAAGAAATACCTGATTTTCTAGGGTGGATGTTGGGGTTTTTTTCATTTTCCCTCTACTGGACAATGAGCCATTTCCCAGTGTTGTAGTCCTTCATACATAGCTTAACTAATGGTAATGTAACAGCTAGTAGAGACTTTAGTTACATTCTTCTCTGCTGTACAGATTACTGTGTATTTCCCCTTTGGCTTGGAAATATTAAGCATTGCCTTAGTACCAAGCAAAAGGTTTTTGTAATGGCATAAAGGGCAAAGCTTGCAAAAACAAAGCAGAGAAGGAATAATTTGTCTTTCTACACTCCATATCCTGAAAAAGTGTTTCTTAATTGTCAACATCCCTGCCAAATAAAAGCTGAAATACGCAAGAGAGTATTTAACCTCCCTATTAAGACTGAATCAGAGTAGTGATGTAAAACTTACATTTGTAAAGAGTTAAGCAACTACAGCTTACTTAGACAGTGTAAAACTGTTTGAGCTTCATCCAGGCATAATCCAAGACTCCACCTCTGAAAAACTGCCAAGGCACCGTTCATGTTCAGAAGGGGAGGAGAGATTGATAGCAGGGGTAGATGACACTGACTGCCTATCTGTATTTGGTGAAAAAGCCATCATTTGACACCTCCTATGGGTCAAATATATAAAGACGAATAAAAAAAGACTCAAGTTGAAGCAACGAACTGCCATATTTGAAGCATGTTATTGGGTCAGGCAAGTTTATGGCACCTAGTAAGTACAGTTTAGAGCTACTGTAAAAAGAGAAGTTAACAAATATGTTGTAAACACATTTCCATTCCGCCATCAAGTCACTAATCAATCTCAAATTTAGTCTATAAGTAAAATATTATAACAAAACCCAGAACCAGTAAAACAAATCAACTGGTTGCATGTTTTCCAAACACAACGTTCTCATCAAAACAAAATGGGAACTAAGAATCAAGACACTGCAATTCAAAGAAGACTCACAACCTAAATTCATTTCCAGAGTACAAACATTTCCGTAACAAACCAGTGTAAGTCAGTAACACAAGACTGCGTAAAACGTTGCAAAGCTAAAGCATTTTTTGCATACCAATCAGAGTAACAAAAACAATACTCAGAATCATTAGTGTTTTCCAAAAAACCTTCAATCCATCAATAGTGCAACCATGCCCAACAGGAATCTTCAACATGATAGAAGACCCCTGACTTACTTAAAGGTTGAGGCTGTTACTGGGACAAGAGCCATGTGGGTTAGTTAGAAAGCTTATAGTATCAATCCTTTCCTTGCAGGTAAGAGTACAAAGAGGTAAAGCTTTGGCTGTGTTAGTTATACATAAGATGAAGACAAACTATAAACAAACCACCAAGAAAGAAAAACAGAGAGAACCCCCTACCCAATCACATCGACCACTCCATGGAGCTCAGAGTCAGTCAGCATGACATAGGAAATGGGCTCCCACAGTCTATCGCTGGCTATGATCCTCACCTGCTCCAGACCATGCTTATCCAATGTGTACCTCAACAGCTTGGAAAAAAAGGAGAGCAAAGAACAGAGAGAAGGGACAAATAAAAAAAATGTTTTTCAAATTGTCAAAACTTTATATTGGGAAAGGCAGCATCTTCTTCAGAACTATTTGAACATAGTTGAAAAAACTACTATGCTTCAATTTATGTTTTTGCAACCTAGACAACTGTTACACCAAACAAAATGTACAAGATTGTCAAGCACAAAGTGACTTCAAAGGACACCTTCTTCCTCTACCACACCAAATCCCAAAGTACATGATAAAATTAAAAATTAAAAACATTTTTTTCTTCTTACAGACACAAAAGTACAGATAAAGACAAAGTATATCACATATCTATTTGCAGATCAGCCACTTAGATGTTACAGCGCTGATGGTTAAACTACACGGACCACATACAGGGAAAGGACACTTGAATTATAATTTATAAACCGTGCAAAAGCACAGTAAACACTTCATTAAGAACAGGAGTTCATTCCCCAACTCTCCCTCCAAATCAACTATTTCTGTTTAACAGTGAAGCAACCACAAATGAGATGAGCTCCTCCTAAACACAAGCAACAAAAGAAACAAGAAAAACAAGAGACATGTACACACCTTATCACCCATTTTATTTCAATCTTTAAAATTGCAACTACTGTACACTTCCCTAGAGATTTTTAAGGCCTTGAAAGTCAATGAAACAAATCTAAAACGTCACATAATATCAAGTCAAACAATGCAGTTTCTTGAAGGTGAGAGGTCCCCTAAACAGCATTTGCTGTACTTGTAAATTTGTGTAACATCAAACGCCTATCTTCAAATCATTCTGTATATTTTTACCAGATATTATCTTCTCTAACAGGGCACACTATCTGCAAAAAACAGTGCTGAATGATTTTTCTTCCACAGACTGGAATCTGAACTAGGTTGTGTACAGTCTGACAGCAGTGTGAAACATCACAATTTTCTCCCCCAAGTCTTAAGGACTTTGGCTATTGTCAGTATTACTAACATTACTCTCAGTATACTTGTGTGTTGTACTTTCCCATTACATCTGGCATTAGAAAAAGCATTTGGTCTGCAGACTGGTACATAAAGGTTAATATATCTAGCAATTAGGGGACGTTCCTGATGACTAGAGAAGTTAATGTTCATCTTCAAGAAGGAGGATTTGTAAAACTACAGAGCCATCAATGTAGCCACAGTGCCCAGGAAGGTTACAGAGCAAGTCTTCCTGAAAGTCATGTCAAAGCACAAGAAGGATAGGAGGACACGAAGGGCAAATCATGCATTACAAACCTGACTGCTTTCTACAAGGTGACTACCTGTGTGGGCAGACTGAAATCAGTGGATGTCGTATACCTTGACTTCAGCAAAGCCTTCCACCCAGGTGGATACAGAAGTGCAGTCTGGGAGCAGATTGCTAGCAATGTCCCCATAGACTAATGATAGGATCAATACTGTTTGATGTCTTTAATAAAACTCTGAAAGTTTACATTTTGCTTTGCTTGCAGATAGAGTTTTTGCTTTCTCTGTTAAGCTATCTAACCTTACCCATGAGTTTTCTGATTTCCACCTTTCTGATTCTTCCCACATTCCGTTTACCTTTAATCTATCTTAGATATCCTTCTGATTACAAATGGCATTTTAGGCAGGGATAAAGCTCCATGGGGAGAATGGTATCAAGGTAAAAATTACATGATGCCAAAAAGAAAGAAAAAGAAAACAGAAAATTAAATGAAACACAAAGAAAGGGAGAGGGCAGTTATTTTTTGTGTATGGATGCCAAAGCAATCATTGCAACTATCTTGATAATTTCTAAATAAAACAGTATAAATTTAATCCCAGGTTTCCATTCCACACTAAAAGAACTTTAAAAAGTCACAGAGAGGGTTATACCCCAAAAAAGATTACACAAGAATATACAGAAAAGTATTTCTGAGAAAAGAATGTAAGATTATTTAGGAAAACAGATCGACTAGCAGATATTACAAACAACTAGACATGCTTATCTAAGAGACATGAAGATACAGTGTACCTTCAGCAGCTTTCTGAACCTGAGCATTTGAAGGACAGACGCCTAAATTCCATTATCTTTCACTAGGTCAGCAAGAACTCTGTTTGGTAGTTAGTACTTTAAAGTCAGCAGTGGCTGAGAAACATGGTGTTCTTATTTTGCACTAACCTTAATTTCTTGATAGATAACAAAACCACTGCAGAGGAAAACCTAACTCTTCATTTTCTGAGATCAGCAATGGTTGGAGACTTAGGGAAAAATCTGTATGAAACTCAAAAACCTCTGACAAAAAGAACTTTTCTTTTAAAGAATTAAAATATGTCTGTGGTTCTAAAGGCACAAATAGAAACTAGTACTCCTATTATTGATTCTGTCAAACTCTTAAAGAAACAAGAGCCATACACAGTCAGTGCATTCATTCTTCAAGTTGTATTGTCATGGAAATCCTTACTAAAACATTTCCTAATGCACTATAACTTACCGAGCTGCAAGTCTTACCAAACCTAAGGAAGTTTTTTTAAGTTTTTCTTTTTTAACCAAATGAGTTACTCAATGCTGACGCTATAATTGGTATTTCTCAGGCAGCCACTTCCAGGTCATTGGAAGCTCAACCCATATAGAAGCAGTTTCTTTATAAAATCCCTGCTTAACTGATTTGCTATAACCCTTGAATCAGGCATTAATTTAAACAACGATGAGCATATCGTACTTCCTTACATACAGAGAATAAATGGAATATAAGTGACCACAAGAACGTTCTTATCACAGTAAGGCTAACAACAGAGATAAAGAGGTTAACAAATGTAACACAAGTGAGCAATTATATCTGTATAGGTAATTTCCACTGGGAACATGGGATTTTTTAAAAAACTATTTATAATTTTGAGAAACCAGAGATTACGAAGAAAGCAAGAGCAGCAGAATAAGTACCAAGCCAGTTGCCAGAAGCAAGGTAGTAAGAAAGTGTATTATGGAACAAGAGTGAAGGCAAACAATTGAGTTGACATTTGCTGAAACAGCAACAGAAGGCATTCCCAGCAGCCAAAATTGAGATAGGCAGTATTAGTTTACAAACTCTGGGTGTTTGTTTTTACTACGTTACTGTCAGCACGTGCATTTCTAATATTATCTGTTATGAGATACAAGCAAGAAACAGAAACCTCGAGCTCTAGGATATGACCAGAAAAATCTCAGCTGCAGCCACAGAAAGTCCCGGGGTGGTAAGTTCCACTGAGAAAGTTCAAGTTCACCTGAAATTAAAACCAGTTGCAGACCAAGAGTTCAGTCCTAAGGTTTTTCAGGCTTGGAAGATGCACATGCAGATTAGTTAAAAGTTTGCTGTCGTCCGGTATTGCTAAGAAGCCTAAAACACAGCTCCTAAATGGACACTTGAAAGAAATTATGGAAGAGTGATAAGGTCAGCTCACACATGTACTAAACGGACGGAAGAGAGGAAGACAAGAAAGAACAATCCGTCACCACTGCACACAATGATGAAACAGATGGAACAGCTAGGAGGCATGAAATAAGAATATATGACTCTTGAAAATGGAGATGAAGCCGTACTTACAGGAAAGAAGCAATGGCAATGTTTAAAATGCCTCCCTTCTCCCACACTTACCCGACTACCTCAATAGCATCATTAAGATAGGGATCAACTATCATGTCTTTTGAGACGTTCCAATCTCCATCCGCAGCGATGATGCCAACGTTGCTTAGACCCAGTCTGTCCAAAGAATGTCGAAGCACCTTAGTAACAGATAACACCATATAAAGTACAGCCTTCACCAATAAGGCAACATGAAAATTTAAGATTGAAAACAATTTAAGAACTGTAGAAGGAATCAGTGGAAGCCTTTGTTTTCAGACCAGGATGAATAAGAAAAGTTCTCACTTCTCAAACAAGAGCTACAGTGGCAACTAAGACAAAGTTAATGGTCTTTCTAAAACTGAAGAGTTATCTATGGCACTCAGATAGTGATTACACAAAAATGGGCTTCTCATCACCTGGATAATTTTTGACACCATATGTGCATATATATACTGCACTTGGACACTCTCAACATACTGACTCCACTGCATGCATCTAATTCATTACACAGAAGTAACGGTTTTTTTGTAAAGTCAGTCATGTTAAGCTCATCTAAAAAATGACAACTGGCTGAAATATGGAAGTAGACATACCTCCCCAAGTGATCAGAAGTGAAAGTTAACCTGATCCCAAAAAAAGTATATTGAAAAAACAGGGACTGAAGTCTTAAACTAGAAAAGTCCTTCTATCCATGCAGCTGTCTACAAGAACAAAAACCTCGGCTAAACACCTGTCCTGTTCAAGTGAAGAGCACCTAAACATTCTTCTCACTGCCCATTTTACTGAACAAAAATTTAAAAATCATTGATGTTTCAAGTGTTTAAGTTTACCAAGTTTAAGTCTTGCTCTCATGTTTCTCTAACTCTTTCGGGAAAAGTAATTAATAAAACTAGAATTGCATATTTACAACAGAACTGAGGGCAACCAACCTTGAACTTGAATATGCCAGCAGAAAAAAATTCCTATTCTGTCTTCCCAGCTTCTCCTTACTATTTCACTGTTAAAGATGATAAACCTCTCACATTTTTCTGGGGAACTTCTTAGGCAAAATATACCAATGCAAAATATACTCAGCCTTAATAGTCAAGAATGAACCACACCTATAGAGGGCTGGTATTATCTGAAGACTCAAATCAGAAATAATAACAAAAAAATTAAAGAACATATTTTCAGCAGCTTGCACATACAGCTGCATCTGAAAAAAACCCACATCTGTCCACAGTCTAAAATGCTTTCTTCAATCTCAGATATAAAGGAATGATGCACTATGTGCTGCGTGTATGCATGCACCCATAAGAAAGATTTTGCAACTTGATTCAAAGATCAGTAGGCATGAATCCTTAAATTTCTTGTAATAGCCCTCCAGCCATGTGAAGAAGAATAGGGAGCATTTTAATTTTTCATGTAGATAAATAAGGACAGAAATCAAAGTCTAAGTCTTGATGACAATGACAGCCTAGATCTCAAAGATGTAAAACTTCTAAAGAAGAGGAAGAAAAGTAGCAATGAAGTTCTGTTAAACTATTTGAAACCTTTGAAATTTGCCTGAAGAAAAATTCATAATGCTAGAAGGTCCTAGCAATTTAAAGCTTTCTAGCTACCCAGACATTCAGAAAACCTGCCTAACCACAGAGACAGTTCAGAAGAACAAGATGAACGGTTCAGAACTTCCATGCTGAAAGACAAGTACCAAGAACAGAGAACTGCATGCACCAAAAATGCACTCCACAATAACATACACAGAACAGTTCCCCCATACCCAGTCTTCATATAACTGAAAGAACAGGGTCTTCTTGAACAAGAATTTATAAGCATGAAAATCCTCATTTATTTTTTCTTTTTTTTTCTACTTAATAGGAAACATAACTAGTGCCTTAGTGGATGAGGTAACTAAAATAATGTCTTACAAGTAAAAATTTAGCAAGATAACTAAGAGCTTATCTGTGATGTATTTAACAGGAATTACAGAAAATGTTTGACGTGCAGCAGCACAATTCAGTGAAGTGACTTCTTTGGAAATGGCAGACTGCAAATAGAACTATCGTGCTGATTAGAGAATAGGTGCCAAGTGACACTGTAAGAGAACGAATGGTAAAAGAGGTGCTTAATAAGAAACCTCTTATCAGTTAACACACAGTAGGAGGAAGGTGGAAACCTTTCAGTAAATATTTGGGTGATTTTAAGGTCACATTTTAAAGTGAATATTCAGCAATAGAAGCCAAAAGTTCAGTCCCAATTCAATAGCATTTAAAAAGCTATAAAGTAGAATCTTACACCTATAATCGACAGCTTGTTCTCCATATTCTTTCTCCCCACATGAGGAAGCCAAGACAAACAGATGAGAAAGCCTCCAGGTGAAATGACATAGATTTGGGATTTTTCAGCCTGGAGAAGAGAAGGTTTTGTGTGACCTAACTGCTGCCTTTAAGTTAGGCAGTGAAGGGAGCCTACAAAAAAAGATGGAGAGGGACTTTTTACAAAAGCATGTAGTGATAGGACAAGGGGGAATGGGAATGCCTCATCCCTGAAAGTGTTCAAGGCCTGGTTGGATGAGGTTTTGAGTGGAATGTGTCCCTGCCCATGGCAGGGGGATTGGAACTGGACGATCTTTAAGGTCCCTTCCAACTCAAGCCATTCTATGATTCTCTAAGTCTTATTTGCTTTTAAGAAGAGGTAATACCATTGCGTCTTAGCCTCAAAGCAGTAACAAGGAAAGGAACAAAGCAGGAGCTTGTGCTTAAGATTTCACTTCAAGACAATATAACAGAAGAGTTTTCAGAGCAGGGCAGGGGGAGCTGCAGGGGTATTCAGCACCGAGAAATACTAGAGCTATCTCATGGCTGAAATACTGTGTTCCTTCAATTTTTTAGAGCAAAAGGTAATGAATTTTGCCAAGTTAAAAACACAGAGCCTTTACTGTGGTTTTATAGCAATATTTTAGGGTACTATAATCACAGAACTTAGCTATAGAATTTTAAACAATTCTAGATCTTGGTCTTCTAGTTATATCCAAGCTCGTATAAAGATGATACAAGTTTGTATGATAGTGGAAACAACTGAAGTTTCCATTAAAATTTAGAAGTCCTAACATTTAGCATACTTAAAGTTCATGCTTAAAGTTCAAAACAACAGTTTCAAACACACAAAATAAACAATTTAGGTATCTGACCATGTTAACATTCCATGCATGCAACTACAAGGAACAGAGTTCAGTAAGTGAAGCAGTTGCAGGATTAACGTCCCTTTCGTAGGCAAATTCAGAAAAGCTGATTGTTTGCATGTGGTAAGACAAGCATTTCACTTCACAGGAATAAGAAAAGAATACATACCTTAATGTATTTGCTACTAAATGCCCTTTCATTCCATATCTATAAAGGAAAAGTAAAATCCATTTAGAAAAATCAGGATATGTCAATGCAGAATTAAAGATTTTATTTATATATATGTAAGATTATAGAATCCATTAATCAACTCCATGGTTTCCTTGTCTAGAGGAAAGTGCTGGTTGGCTTTGTTCTCAGCTTTTCTGGGGAAAATTCTGCATGAACTTCATAGCAGCCGCTTGTTTATCTTCCTCTAAGGTCCCCTGATTGCCTTCTCAATGACAAGAATGCTAGAGCTGCCTCAGCTCTACAATGGCAGCAGTGTTAACATTACCAATAGCTCTACAGTTTGCTAGGAATCATTGAGAAACACACTGTGGCTTCAAGGTGCAGCCTAGTGAATGGGCCCCTGTTGCAATACATGGACATAGGAGAGCAAGAATAACTCACATATTGAACAAATCAATGAAGCTTACAGTTCTTTCTAATTTTCACAGGACTACACACAAGCTTGAACACAAAAGAGACTGAGCATATTTTAATAAACAGACACAAAATGAGCTAATTTCTAAATTTTCTATCTTTTATGGGAAGAGTGCTTAAGCTAAACACAGCTCAAAATTCAAAAGCAGGAACACTGGTCTTCCTTTTTACCAAACCCCCTGGCCTATAAACTGCATAGGCAGAAACTTTGTTTCTTTTTTTTTTCTGACCCCAACATGAGCACTGTGACTCACAGTCACCAGTAAAAGTTTAGATTACCCAGCGATGTACAAGCAGACACTTTCCTGCCGATGGGGTAAGTCCAATTGATTTTGATATTTCTACATCTTTCTATAAAAGTTAACATGTGACTTTGGAAGTGAGCTACTCAAAACATTACTTACTGAAACGCTCATCTCATCATAAAGCAAATAGTGATACAGAATATGCACTTACAGCAAAAAGAGTGGAAAAGGCTAACCATATACAATCATAATAGCATTAAAATTGTTTTGACAGTTTCTGAGATTTCACAGACCTCACACTGATTTCCTGTATTTCAGATTATACCCACAAAGAAATCAATCAATATGCAATAACACCACATTGCCTGGAGAAACAGAAATTCCCTTTTCTTAGAAGAGAATTCAGAATGCCAATGACTGTGAAGTAACAACACAGAAGTCAACATTACTCAAATACATGAAGTGCAGAACTAACTCACCTTCTACTCTGAGAGCACAGGACAGAGAAAAATGTAATAGCAATTGTTCTCCCTGTACCCACAACTGAATTGCTGAAATATCACTACATTACTTGCAGTGCAAAACTGACCCAACTGAAATAAGCCAGCAACCTCAAGGGGGATGCATTCCAGAGGAGATATTTGTGAGATACACCTTCCCACATTACAGCAGAAAGGTCAGGCTTCTTCTGAGGGATGGCAACTACAGGTTTAGAAGCTTTGTTCTGGACTTCTGGAAGTGATTTTCAGCTTTTCTGCAGTCATACAAAAACACTTAAAAGTCCAAAGTAAGTGTCCAGTAAGTATAGGACTGATTTTAGAGGGAACCTAGACAAACTTCCTTGGTCAAATGATGAAGTGGGTTTTTTGAGATTGTCTGTTTCTCTCTCTCATCTCCAAATTATGACATTTTTTCTCAGACATTAATTCACTACTTCCACATATTGCACTACAGCACAATACAGTAGTTGTAATATACTGTAAAGCATTCACCTTTATCTACTATAAATATTGCACATAAAAATTAAAAAGTTATAGAGGATTGCTCCTCTGCAAAATAACAACCATATTTTATGCTAAGTCATGTTAGCTGACTTTCACAAACTGTGTTAACTGGTATTTCCCGATATCTGGTAACTGCTGAAATGCAAGCAGAACAAGCACAGCAGAAAAGGAAAGTATTTCAGAACTCTCCAATTCTCTGGTAACTTTGTTCTAGAAATAGGAAGGTAAGAACCATTTGACACGGGTTCTGCTTTAACAGCCATCATTTCAGGAAGACTGTACACTAACACAACTACTGTCTTTCCCCTGGCAACTGTACAAGCCAAAACTGCAATTACAAAAAAAAACCAACTTCCCTTTCCATCCTCCTCCTCCAGTCATCAACAAAGAGAGACAAGACCAAGATCTTAGGAGAAGACAGATAAAAATATACAGGAGATTTTGCTTTACTGACCCCAATATAATCAATGTCCAAATCATGATACTGTTTTGCTCCTAATATCCAAGAAACAATATAGTAAGCAGTGACATCTGGATAGTCATAGGGCCAGTTTTCGCCCTTCCCTATCCATCCTGGAAATGCCCAAGGTAATCCTGGAAACAGAAGAGAAAAACAAATTAATAAGGTAAGTGGTTGGTCTACATTACTCAATAAGCTTCAAGAGCAAGCTGTAATTTACTCTACCTATAATGAAGGAGCAGATATGCACTTCAGACTCACTTGGTTCCAGTGAAGACAATAAAATACAACTTACCTAACTGCAGAGTATGCTATAATACAAATTATGATCGAGCATATTAATAGCTGTTTTTTAACAAGCTAGGAAGCATTCATTGCTAGAGAACAACTGACTACATACAATCTGTGAATTTTATGCTATTAGCTCTAACAGATTTAAAAATCTGAAGATTTTAGGAGAAAAATTTACAAAGTTAAAGACAAAGGATCAATCCAGAACATGAAAAATTGTTAATCTTCTGAATATGAATTTCAGAAGAAGTGATGATCTGATCATAAAAGAGGAAGGCGGATTAGGATCATGAAAAAGAATTTCCAAGTCTCAGCTGCTCACTGGATCTTGTAGTAAATAATAAAAACAAATTAATCTAACCAGATGCTGCTAAGTTTCCAAATTACTTGTATAAGATACCATAAGCTAATTTAAAAGTAAACCCTCCCTCCTTTGTTGAGAGCTTGATCTGAGGGAAGAGAGACATTATTAATATTCACAATTAGTCACAAATAGTAGGCTTAACAGAATCTGACTGGGAAATCCTGCACCAAGCCTTGCTTTGTGGCTGGCTATGGTAAAGTCCCTGGAAGTCGGGGGAATTAGACACCTTTTAACTGACAGATTTCTTACCTTGTTTCGTGTGAAATACATTTTGTATTCCCAACATTAAAAAATACAATCTAGGGTTCCACATTTGTACTGTCACAGCACACACACAACTCACAATCAAAACAGGAAGGGAGCAAACTGCTCTTACAACTCAACAATGCATGTAGGACAAATCAGAAGACCAGAACCACGATAGTGGAGCAGGGGGGGATGATTGATTTGTAGTAAGAACATAAAATCAAATGTAGTGTGTATAAGATTTACATGTTTATACTCCCAAGAACTTCACTTTATCCCTCCTAATTTTTTTCTCAATTATTCAGAAATTAATCTCTCATGATAAATCACTCCTGTTCATTGCTGTGATACACTCTAAGCATTACAGTTACTTAATACAAGCAAATTATTAGAGATTTTTTTATCCTGTAGCACAACATCATGATGTTGTGCTACTGTAACAAGGTAAAACATGGTAAGTGAAGCACCAAGAGAAGCTTAACAAATAGTAGAGATTCTACTTTGTCTACTGCAGTATCAAAATATGTGCCCATTAAAATGCTAATTAAGGGTCAGATAGGTAGTTTAATCAGGGGAATAAAAGGGCATTTAAATCTAAAAGCTTAAAGCAATTTACCAATCAGTTTAATTTTGGGGTTCCGCTTTTTAGCTTCTTTCATCAGCCACCATTCATAGCCCCGGAAGTAGTTCTCATCATTTTCATAGTGCATATGGGAGGGTTCAGTACCATCTAGGAAGGAGAGAGACAGGTAGCTCACAATTATCTTCTGTGTCATGTTACACATCATAAAGTTTGCTGTATTGCTCATTGCCACAGTATGCAAACACATATCTCCAACATGGTTCACAAGTTCTTTGGTATGTACTTCAAAGCAAAAGAAATAGTGGGAGGTAAATGCAAGACTTGCCACCGTTTGTTCTTAGCATATTAACTTAGCATAAATTTAGTATTTTTAAGCGCCTTTGCCTGCTTTTCACATCAGATGTGGTTAACTATTAGGCCTTTTCTATCCCTAGCTATGATAACACAAAATCTACATTCACTATTGTCTCATATCTTGATCTTAACAATGACTAGGAAAGTTACAGCATTAAGATCAGGAGGAAGAAAAATAATTGCACAAGCAAGATATCTCTAAACCAAAAAACAAACAAAAGAAGTTCAGTTTGTTTCTTCTGTGCAAGGCAAGTCCAGGGAGAGAAAAGAAAGGAACTACTGTGAAGTTTTTCAATTACAGGAAAGAGGTTGGGGGGTTTTTTTTAATTTTTACAGTAAAATATTTAGTTTATAACTTTCACACTGTTCTGTGACTGCAGGAATTTTTTTTTTAATTGAACGCTATGTGCTGAATTTCCTCAGGCAAAGGTAAACAAACCAGAAATGTGCAAAAGAATCAGTGTTGCATGGGAAGTCATTACACACAAAAGTCAAGCAATAACTTGTGTACATGACTGCAACAATTATGCAACTTGCGTTAAATTATATGCAGAGACCTCTTCTAATGAGACTTTGTTTTAAATGAAGCCTGTTTCTCAGCCTTTGGTCACAACCACTTACTAAATAGTTCCTCCTGTATGCAAATGTAGTAGGCAGGCTAGGCAAATTACATCAAGACATCTTCATCTGCAACTCTCCCCAGGAAGAAAAAAAAATACTGCCTATTGCCAGCCAATGCCACTCCAGTGAAATGCAGCAGCTAATTAAACCAAAGAAACATAACTGCTTCTGATCAAATGTCTTTGCATTTCAAGCTTTTAAGACAAACTACCTAGTATTGCAAAACTGGTGTTTGAGAAAGGTTCTGCAACTCAGAAACCTACTACGGGGAAAAAAAAAAAAAAAGAACTCATTTGCTCATATGATAGTGAGAACTGCTTCCAGAATGCTGGTGAAAATCTCTCTTCCACAAGTTAGCAGCCATTATGGTTTACTGCAACTCGGTTCAGTATGAACCATGCCTCAGCTACCTGTGCAGCACAC
This sequence comes from Origma solitaria, assembly GCA_013397895.1. Lineage (NCBI taxonomy): Eukaryota > Metazoa > Chordata > Aves > Passeriformes > Acanthizidae > Origma > Origma solitaria. The sequence continues at coordinate 1,426,854 of VZRL01003807.1, forward strand.
GTTACTTACAGCATCACTGAAACGAGAAGTTAAATGGTGCTCATGCAAAATCCGTACCTGTTGACTGTGCATCACCTCCAATCTCTACCTTGAGCATATGTAAAGAAGCACCAAAATTTGGCTAGGGAAAAAAGAGACAGAAAAACAGACAGAATCCTTCTGTTAACAAAATGAATGAGGTAAGTGTACAATTTTGATCATGCTAAAAAAGCAGTATTTTTACTTTTCTAAACACCCATCACAGATGTAATGAGAGATTATATAAATTTCTGCTTTTCAAAAGGAAATCCAGCAGGATAAATACTACACTGATCTTTAAACAGCTTCATTGACTCTTGCACCATTAACTACACTTCTCCACAACTGTGCAGATTTCAAATAGGTTATGCTCAAGAAAATACTGAAGTAATATTAAAGCAGAACACAGGATATACAAGGAACACAGCAGTATTTTAACATTATTAGAAGCCAAATTTCTTTTCTTTTAAAATCAAATTATTGAAGTCAGTATTTCTGTAAATAATTTCTTTGTTGTAATGGGTTACACTGTTTATGAAAGAGCATACATAGAGGTCAGAAATAATCTGCTAACTACAAGCAGATCGGCAGGAGAGGAAAAAACCCACCACACTGGAAAACAATTGGTTAGTCCACTATCCCCCTCTCCAGGCATCTGACTGGTAGAGCCAACTATAAAATTCAAGCTCATAGAGGTGATTCCACTCCTAGTATGTTCTTCCAGCCATTAGTGGCCTAAGAGTTGCTCAAGCCAGAAGTTACAATTAATCTTTGTTTTAATAACCACTAATAAGCTGGCCTCCTCCATGGAATTACCCAAGCACAATTTTGGTATCTAAAAAAATGTTTTAAGACATAAGAATGCAATTTGATTTTTAAAAAATGCTGCATAAATGACATGTCTTTTCGCTTACGAGTTTTTGTTTGCTTTTAACAGCAAAGCAAGTATATCCAATTTACCACTTTTTGACATTTTTTATTTTAAACTTCTAACACATTGTTCTCCCATTCGCATCGTGAAAGTTGACTGACACTAAAACACAAGGAGAATGAGGCAAGGTATACCCCTCCCAGACATGACAGTTTAAGCGGTTTTGGTAAAAGAACACGTCAAAGATTCTTTGAAAATCATGATCTCTCAGCTAGATTTTCTTTTACCACATGCCTATTCAGAACACTCGTCTTAGTAACACACCGCTTTAGTCTCAAAAAAAGCATCAGGTTTGATTCCCCAGCCACACATTATGCCTTACTCTACCCTTGAAAATTAATTCTTTAAACTGCATGGTAAATTATTCCCCTCTAGCCATCTGGATTGCATTACTTGAAAGTGACATGACATCCTCTTCCAGCAGAGTAATTTACAGTGCCAAAAGCAAAACAAGCTATTAATGTCCAGTGCAATAATCTTGCCATATATTAAGTTGGGTAACTCCACGGGTTACACTTGCTAACACAGCTTACACACCAAAGACATTCCTTCACCTTCTAGAACCACTGCAGTTGTACTTGAGACTAATTTGGAATAGATACGTGGTTAAAATCCAACAGCCTACACAGTCCTTTTTATGCTACGCTGATCTATCTGTTGTCAAAAAAAAATCAAAACTGTCTCTAAGACCCACTAACTTCAATCACTATGAACAGCTAAAGCCCCCATTTTAACCACAGAAATTACTTCTTATTTACCCCACACGGCTGATCAAATATGTGGTTAAACACATTTTTGAAAACATATTTTCAAGACATACTGTGAAAACATAAAAAGGAATTTTCATAACAATATGAAGAAACAGTCTCCTGAACAAAATCCTGGTTGTCAAAAACAACAGGTAAAATACAAGGTTCTACTAACAATCAACATTAAAGTAGACACTTTACAAGATGGGATTTTGTCTAATTTCAAGTAGCATTGAATATACTACAGAAGCTCCAACATTACAGAATAAGAAATTCTGCACAAAATTAAACAATATTGTAGCAGTGAAACCAACTTTACCTTGAACAGGTAATCTAAAATCTGGGAGCGATAAGGTTCTGGGTAGTTCACCAGGAGTCTAGATGTGGCCTAAAATGGAAAGAAAACATAAAAATATGAAAACACAACTTTCAAACGTTTAAGTACATCCCAGCTTTTCAGTGTAGGGCTTTCACATAGCTAATAAACTTATAAAAATAGTTACTGCACCAGGAACTCAGCTAAGCCCCTAAACTCGTTTCTAAACCTTCAGCTGTGCATTTATGGTTTCACAGGTTGCAACTTCCTTGTACTCCAGTTACCTGGAATTTACTGCGAACAGAGTCCAGAGAACACAGAAACAAAGAGATCACACGGCTTTATGACAAGCAAAACGCAGCTCCCCCCGAGCAACATCTCTCCCGCTCTACTCAACTCTCCCTGCTTTGGCTCACCATATGCCAAAGGCATGGGGAGCTCACGGGGCACGCAGGCAGGAGGCGAAAGAAACACCTGAGCAGGTCCAAGAATGGGTAAAAGCTCCGGCACTCTCACGGCTCTGCTGCCTGGACCACACGAAAGACGACGAGCATGTGGCTCGTCCCGCATTCTAAAACACAGGGACTATTAAGACCCTCTGCATAAAAACCCACCCTGGCTTAGCTCTCCTCCACCGGCACCCAGGACATGGCTGGCCCTGGGCACCCCGAAAAGCCGCTGTGCAGGTGACCGGGGGGCTAGCACAAAGCGGAGCCCCGTTCCATCTCCCCCGCAGCCGCACCACTGTCCGCACCGCTCCTCTCAGCCCATTCGGGCTCCCCCGCCGAGCCCCGCTCGTGTCGTGCGTGTGTCCCCACACCCGCAGCCCTCAGGGCTCCTCTCCGCGACACCCCCGGCCCAGGCCCCGCCGAAGCCTCCACACGCTCCCACTGAAGGGCTGGCTGCCCAGCCCAGGTGTCCCCTGCCGCGCCCCGGAGGCGCCGCTCCCCCCGCCGCCGCTGACAGCCCCGATCCCGTCGAACTCCCTGCCCAGCCCGTCGGCATCGTCCAGCATGTAGGTGGCCGCCACGAGCGGAGCGGCACCGACCCTGGGGGGCCCCGGGCCGCAGCTACAGCCAAGCAGGATCGTGCCCCAGAGCAGAGCCGCGCAGCCCGTCCCCGTCCCCGTCCCCATCCCGATCCCGGCTCCGCGCCGCTCCCTCCCGCGCTGCGGCCGCGCCGGCCCTGCAGCGACTCCGCACTGCCCGGCAACGCGCGGCACGTGACCGCGCCACCGCCAGCCCCGGGGCGGGGCGGCAGCGCCCGGCGCCGCCATCTTGCTCAAGGGAAAGGAGGGGGCACGAAGGCTTCTCAGCCTTTACGGGCAGCCCCGCCCCGGCTGAAGTCAACAGCTGCCATGTTGAGAAAGGGCACGGCGAGTTCCGACTGGCGAGGTGTGTGTCGCCATGCTGGAGTTGGGCACTGAGCAGCGAGTGAAGCTATTGCGGGGCCATCCTGGGTGTGGGCACGCCGCACGGCTGTGAAGCGCGGCGGGGTTTGTGCGGGAGCGCATCGGGACTGGCGTGCGGTGCAGTGTGAGCAGCCGCCCGTAGAGGCCGAGTCAAGCCGACCCTCTCTTTCGGGGCCTCTGACTCTCCTTTTGGGGGCCTCGGGCAAGACACGGTGCTTTGTCCCGGGCGAGGAATGGCGTTTCCTACTGCGTCTGTCATTCCCACGCCCTGGCCAGCACCTCGCAGCCAGTTTCCTGGTTTTGCCCCGCTCTCAGGCTGCCGCCAAATCCCTTGAAGAGTCGGCACAAAGCGGCGCTTTGAAGGAGCACATTCCAGCTCGCCGCGAGAAGCGCCTTTGATGGCCGCAGGGGCAGAGGCAGGGAGCGGCCCCGGGCCCCGCGCCGGGCCCTGCCCCGTAGAGGTTGCGGGCAGCCCGCGCCCTTCCCGGGGAATCCCAATTGAATCCCAATTGACCCCGGCTAGATCCGCAGCTGCGTCAGCAGGACCCCAGAGGCGGATGCTGAAAGTGGGGTTAAAATTGTGATGGGCTGAGTGAGCCTGTTCATGCCTTCAGGGGTGCGCTGTAGGACAGCCGCATCAAAATACGAGCAGCCGAGGTGGTGCTGTGCTGTACCCCAGAAATTTCCGTGAGGATTACCAGGGTGTTCGCTCAGACTCCAGCTCATGGAAGCATTCGGCTCGGAGGAAAAGTAACGAGGAGATCGGCGATCAGCTTGATTATCCTGTAAAAATTCGGAATAGGGAACCGTCTTGTCTGTTGACCTCACTATTTCATAGAGGAGATGCTTCCTGTGCCTAAAGGAGGGATGAGGCATCAGGAGATGCAGTGGCTGATGTCCTGCGTTGTGTAAGAGCTGTGAAAAACCCGAGGTTTTGCACGTTTCTATCCACAAAGAATGCTGTTATTCGAGCCTCTGCTACTCTTGTCATTGAGGGATCTAATGTCTCGGTGATGACATTACCTGACTGACGTTTCCTGTTTATTTCTTTTTAAATAACAATACCAAGCACTCACAAAACATTTTGCACTTTACAGCAATATCAAGCATTAACTAATGAACCTGCTCACACCCAAATGAGCTATAGGATACCATTATTACATGCAGAAGGACAGAGTGACTTCCTCAGGGCTAAAGTGAGTCAGTGCCAGAGATAGCATTATGCTCATGGTGCTATTTCACATTCATTCTAGCAGACTGTACAGCTTTGCACACCTGGAAGGTTTACAAAACGATCATGAATTAATGGGTTGATCTTGATCGTTTAATTGATTATGAAAGCCTTATTCCATGGAAAAGGCTTCAGCTGTGAAATTCAGTCTCTTACTCATAAGATCCTAAAATTGTTAGTTTTCAAAACTCGTATTTGCAGACTTTGATGTGCTGAGTGCCCACCTTTTCAGTTGGTACAGAAAAACATTCTCACAGTCTGTTTTGGTGGAAGGAAAGGGATATTTTAGTGTGACTCTGTGAACTTTTATTCTGCAGTAAGAATCTTGGCCTTGTGTTGAACCTTTTTGTCTTTACATGTTTGTTTGTGGATTCTTTGTATGCCCAAATTTAGCCAAACAACTTACTGAGAATTATCTCATTGCTGCTTTTCTAGATAAGATTATTTTCCACTGTTAATGCTTTTCTATTTCTGTTCTTTTTTTTTATTGGTAGTACATTAATTGCAGCAAACATTAAGAACACCTGTTCCAAGATGACTGATCTGAAATACTGTGTATGTCCAGATCTCAAAAAAAAAACCAAAAAACCTGGAAAACTGTGTTGCTTACATCAGAAATTAAATCGTTGCATATACACACAGTTAAGAATTTATTTTACGTATAGCATTTCTTTGAGAATGCATAAAAGGCCTTTTCTCCTCTCTTGCTTGCTTTGATCTTTCAGTTTTCCCATCAATAATCACAGAAAAAAACTGTAGAAATGTTTCAACTATGTTTCTCTATTTCTAATAATGATATGTTTTTTTCTTCAGTAAAGTATAGGAATGCTCAACAAAACAGCAGAACCAGGACACTGGACACTGTTCTTAGTAGGTATTCTTGTTAAGAAAAGGCACGTGGAAAGTGATGAAACAGGTCTTTGTCTAATGAATTTTCTCTCAATAAAAATGAGGGTGTGACTGAAATTTATTTTAGAGATTTATCTAACCAAATGGTCTTCCATTCACCAAACTGAAAGGGGTTTTTGTAACAGTTTGAGAATGGCCACAAGTATTTGATAATTTAGGCTTCATGTAACAATCAGATCAGTCAAAAACTGTGGATGAAAAAGTCAGGCTCTGACTGAAAAAAAAAAAGGAGCCAGATCTCTGCATCCAGTGGTTAAATATTTCAGAGCTGCCTGGCATTCTCAAGGAAGCCAGTAGGCCCCTATTTTTGAACTATTCAGTTTGTTCTCTTTCATTTCTCCTTAGCATCTGAATCATCAAACCGGACAGTTTTTGTTTACCCAACAGATGGACATTTCAAGTGAAATTGTACCCACTTTCTTAAAGCAGAATTGTATTGTTCCCAACAGAATTTAAGAAAAAGTACACACAATAAATTATTCTGACCACAAAGGTGGAGAACTGTGCTCATGTTAATAATTTTCCACCTAATTGAATAGAATTATCTGTAAAAGAATCACTCCTATGAAAACTGCATCCAACCTCAGATTCAGTTCATATAAAAATACTTAAGTATGTAACCCATCACAGTGCATGAAATGCTATTATCCTTAGTTAACTAGAACTATTCACAAACTTCTCATAAATTCTAAAAATGCTTAATTCTTTTTCTACAAACTCCTAAAGTCATTGTGATAAATTTTTGAGCTCTTCTTGGGTGGATTCTTATTTTATTCTGTGATAAATTTGTAGGAAAAATCGTATTAGGTTCTTCAGTCAAAAAAAAAAAAAAGAAGATGCAATATTTTGAACCATACTCGAGTAAACACAAATAAAAAACAGTATTTTATTTCTGTGGATTGGTTTCTCTGCAGAATGTAAAGTGTCCTAGATAAGGGGTGTAAAATATACTACGCTCATATGATTGGACAATATTTTCAATTAAACTTTTAGAAATTCTCTGAAAGTGTCCCTAGATCTACCAAGGTTGGTACCATCCTTTGTTCACACGTCTTTGTAATTATGTAGTCTTTTTCCTCTTCAGTAAGCTTAGATTAACGAAGAGTTGGAGAAAGAAAAAGAAAAAAAAAGGGAAACAAAACCAAGAGATGTGTGAACTGCTGCCTGTTTATCTGAGAGCAGCTTCCTGTCTCTTGATCTGCTCAAGCATAAGCAGACACTTTCCTCAGCAGCAGACCCATTTATGCTGCCGATGGCATAACAGCGAAACCGCTGCGCAGGGACGCGTGGCTGCCCAGGTAAGCGCTCGGGGTGCAAGGAGTCAGGGACACAGCTCCATTCTGGGGCAGCTTTCAGCCTAGCTCTCCCTGAACGGGATGCTGACAGCAGACAACAGGGACACAAAAAGGGGCTGGAAAAAATTGGTTTGGGAGAGGGATTAGTTCAATCCCAGCACAACCAAAACACGAGACTAAGGAAAATGACATCAAAAGATTGGATTAGGAAAGACATGCCTAGAATTAGGAAAGAAAGCTTGATTCGTTGTTTGTTGTAAGGGCATTGCCATCGTCAAAATACTGTTGATTATGAAAGGGGGGGAAGAATGGAGAAGAACTGTATTTGGGGGTGAGTTTTCAACATTCTCAGCTGTCCCATCACTGCAAAAAGTGCCTCAGGCCTCACAGGGGGTTCCAGTAACTCTTCTATTATTGTTCTTCAGTACTGTAAGACACTAACAAGATACACAGTGCTATTTATTTGAGTATACACTGTTTAAAACTTAGCAGAAAAATAAGCTTTGGTAAAAGTAGCTCCTTAGAATGCCAAGTATCATATATATGAAAATATTTTGTATCTTTCTGTGTGCTTAGAGGAAAACATGATGCACATATAGCAAAATAATACTCGCCTGCATGGCCTACATCCTAGAAAACATATTGGGGTTTTCTTCCCATTTGCTCACATAATCAGAATGTTTAAGCTCAGTGAAACAGTCCATAAAGTATATCTCCAAGTTAAAAAGGCTGAGTTGTTTTAGACCTGTTTGAGTCTCTACAGAACCTCATGGAGACCTATGGGTGAAATTTAATGTTGCACGAGGAAAAATGCTGTTAATTTTAAGCAATAACATCCATGTTACTGAAAGGCATATTTCAGGTCTCCTCAACTGTGAAGATTATCAGAAATGAGTTTTGAGATCTGCTCCTTAGGTGAAAAGAATCATGGAACGTCCCTTGAAAAGAAAATGGAACATCCCTTGTACTTGAGGAAATCAATTTGGTAATAGAACTTATTTTGAGAACACAAATCAATTTACTTTGTGAAATTGCTGTAAGAGAAAAAAGAAAACCATCTCTTTTCATCTTACAATTGATATACAGTATCACCAGTACAGCAGCTACTACACTAGCTCACACAGCATTGTTCCTTTCTTCCCTTAAAAAGTTGTTACAGATAAAAATATGAAATATCCTTTTGTATTTATGCTTATAAAAGTTTATACTTTGTGACTTTCAAGGTGTCATTAATGGAGAGACCACATAAAGCTCTCTTTGAACCTGAATGCTGTAGAAATGCATTGATACAAATACAGTATATAATGACTACTTTTCTCTACAAACTCTCACAAGGTTCCTTTACAGGCTTCTTTGCATACATTACTTGAAGCGTAACATTTGCTAGTCTGTTCCTCTAAATTTTATGTCTTACTGACTCTTCAGAATTCCTGTACAGTGGGTTTTCTGTAGCAAAATCACAGAAGCAGGAGCTATGATAATAATTGAATAATGTGTCTAAAAGAAAAAAATACTGTTAAGAATTTTAATTTTTTTTTTATTTGAAACATCTGATACTGAAGTCTGTAAAATAAGTCACAAGTTTATGGAATTAGTCACAGTAGGTTTGGACCATGAAAGTCAAACCATTAGACTATATTATTCTATAGTCTATAGACTAGTCTAGTTTATAGACTATAAAATTCCTTGATAGTTTTAAAAAAAAAAGCCAACAATCATTGGGGAAAATTATCAAATATTGTTTTTTAGGATAGCTGTAAGCCAATACTATCGTCCTAGGCAAAACCAGCAGCAAAGCTCAACAGCTGGGAGAAAATCTGGGAATGCTTCAAATCATGCATTCAGGTAAGAAAAATCCTCTTGCATTACAAAGTCCTAATTACCAGAAAAACAACTAAGTGAGAAAATATGATACTTCCTCTGAAATAAGGCCCCAAGCAATTTGAGTGAAATGTGTCGTAATCAGAGCAAAGCTGTGCTTTCTGCTTTTATGTTTCTGTGCAAGAAACTGCAGCATGCATTGTGGTAAGCTTCATTTGCTGGCTCTTTGACACACTAAAGTATAGGTCATCAATACATGCCAGAATGACACACTTCTCATTATTACCATCACTGAAAGCATGTCCTCATATAAGTACCATCAATGTGTCATCAAAGTTTGGACATGGATTACCTGGGGAATGTTACACAGCCTCCAGGGCTGTGTTCACAGGAGCTAATGAACATGTTGTTTAAGAGGAAAATAAAGCAATGGGGTAGTGTGACCTGTGAATATGAAGGACAGAAAAAACTTTCTGAGGTCACAAATTTCATGTGGTGTCAACTCACCTCTTTGAATTTCACCTTTAGTATCCCAGCCTGCCATTAGCCAATTACACTTCCAAATATTAGTTCCTTAAGGCAGATAGCAGAAGAGCAAAGCAAAGCCTTGGCCCAACAAACGTGGTTTATTCAGACAAGTGCAATATAAGGACAAGTGTTTTACCTTATGATCAGTGAGATCAACAGAGCAAAGCTATTAGAAACAATAAGCTAAAATGAGAAAGCTGAAGAAAAACAGGTGGTGTGAGGAAATTGGCTTTTCGATCTGTGAATAGATATGAAAGAAGCTATTGTGAGTAACACGAGACAAGTTGGGAGCTTGTAAGGATGGTGAGTCTGTAATACAAGTTAACAAAAGAGAAAGAGTTTATGGGGGAGGAAGAAGGAATTCCAGTTTCTCAGTCATGAGACTAATAAACACTGTCTCATAGACTTGCTGCATTACACACATGCTTCTGAAAGGGCATGTTTCCCTCTTAGACATGAAGAGACCTGTCATAGGAAAAGAGATGCTAAAATGTGATTAGGAGAAGAGGTAGGTGTTTTATCTTTGATTCATCTGGTCTGTCGGCATACATTTGATTTCTTTTTGGTGAGAAGTGGGTCGCAAAGCCCTGGGATCCAATTTCTAGAGCTCGATTTTTATTTTGTGATGCTTATCTATACTGGTACACTTGCAATGCCCTGTTTACTGTGTGGTTTTATGAAACCAATCCGAAATGCAGACAATCTTACATTTGTCTTAAATATAGATACTGCATTTTTTTTTAATTAGTCATCATTTTGGTAAAGTTCCTCAATGGACCAAACTGGCAAGTCTTTCTCAAGATTTTTCCTTGGCTTTCAAGCTGGTGAAGAGTTTAGTTCTAGCTGATATGTTAGGCAACTTGATCAAATAAAGCAGTGGCAGGTAAAATTGAATATGCGCTTTCTTGCTTGTTTTGTCACTGCTCCTTTTTTAATGAATAATCATGAAAGCAGCTTTTTTTATGGGCAAGAGATCTATATAATAACCTCTCAGCACAGGCAAAAAACCTATTTGGGGTTTTCTGATGAACCCACAAATGCATCAAACCCATAAAAGGCTGAATTTTTCTTACTACATGGGGAAGTTTCTGCACACAAGTTGTATTCCGTTGGAGTTCTTTCCCATGTGGGGACAGTTGTAGACATGCTATCTTGCAACCTACTTTTCTTCAGCCTCTTTACCTCCTCTGATGCAGTCCAGGCTCAAAGCACAGATGAATTATCACAGCAGTCTCTGAAGCACCTAGTATATTTGGCAGTATAACTGGACTGCAACCAGTATTTTCTATTCTTGTATTTGCCAAACATAACAATTAGGTCTTTTGGGAAGGGAACTGCTGAGTGTCAGAGCTGTGATACAGTCAGTGAGTGCCAGCTGTCTCACAGCTGCAGTTGTACACCCTTTCTTATTGAAAGGTCAGCTCTTCTGTGTACTTCTAAGGCTCACACAGCTCCTCCAGTCTCACTGCTTTAGTCAGGGCCGAAGCTGTTGATAACCACAGGCCTGGAAGTGACTCAGAAAAGTTTAATTGCTAATGGCTTTATAAGCTCATGCATCACAGCTGCAATTTTTAGAGGGAAGAAGTGTAAATGAAAAATTGTGCTCAGAGTCTCCACCGCACACATTCAAAGGGACATGCGGCAGGTTCTCATGTGCATGCAGGAACGCAATAGCCTGCCAGGTTTCACATGAGGGCTTCTGGTACATGCAGTATTCCAGTCTTGCTGGAATAGCACAGTTGATGGCAGGTTCTCGTGGGATCACATTCAAAGGAGGAGACAGGCAGCAGGGATGTGTGAGCATGCAAACAAGACAAGAGAGTGATTTGCAATAGGGAAACATACCAGACACACATTTTCCTCTTCTGAATAGATCCAAACATCAAGCTGTACCTGAATCCCTGTATTTCTGTCCTTGTCTCTCCATTGCCTTGGAGGGGAGGAGGTTATTTGGATAAGAAATCTGCCATATTCATATTCCCAAAACCATGCTTACCAGAGTAATAGAAAGCATATATAAAATATAGAAATAATTTATTCGTGGTCCCCTTTCTGATCTCCTTTTACTCTCCCACAAGAGAGGCCCAGGATTGCAGGACACCACCACCCCACCCCCAGAACTGTCTTAACTCCTCATCCTGCTTCTGCTGTAGAAGCTTGCATCTAACTGACCTTGACCACCTTCGATTTTGGGTTCCTCTTCCTACGCATTCCTGACTCCAGGAGTGTTTACATCCTCTGATCTCCTACACACACAGTTTCTTTCTTCTGAAAAATAGACACACACCAAGAATCCCATAAAAACAAACAGAAATGTTATAGCTGACATTTTTCCTTTTTGGGAACAGAAGGCTGGAATCTTGTCAACCAGGTCCTGAAGAACTAACAGATGACAACCCATCAGACTATACAGGGGTTTTTATTGCACCCAGGCTGGAATTATCTCAAGGATACTACTGGGGTGGACAATGAACAACAGCACTGCTGAGTGCCATGATGATCACACCCTGGATAAGTATTTGTTTCCATTTGTGTACAGCATTGTAATGATGATCAGTATTCCCATCAACTGCATATCCCTCTATGCATCTTGCATTCAGGTGAGGAAAAAGAATGAGTTAGCAGTCTACATATTTAGCCTGTCCCTGGCTGACCTTTTGTACGCTTTGATTCTACCTCTGTGGATTGATTATGCCTGGCATGGAGATGACTGGAGGCTCTCTTCCTCGCTTTGCCAGATTTTTGCCTTCCTTACATATATGAATTTCTACACCAGCACTGCCTTCCTTACTTGCATCTCTGTTGACAGGTACCTGGCATTAGTTCACCCCTTGAAGCTCCAGTACTTGCGCTCAAGAAGATTCTCATTGATTGTCAGCATATTTGTTTGGCTTCTGGAAAGCACCTTTAATTCAGTCATATTGGTGTACAAAGAAGTATTCAGTGATCCTTGCAATTTCACTAATCATACATTATGCTATGATAATTACCCCCTGGAAAGGTGGCAGGCAAACATAAATTTATTCCGGATATGCTCAGGGTATTTGATCCCTTTGATAATCATCGTGTTTTGCTACCATAAAATCTACCAAGTAGTGAGGTATAACCAAGCCACGGTAGATGAAGAAAAGAAAAAAGTGAGGAAACTTATTCTGAACATCACAGTTAGTTTCATTGTTTGCTTCACTCCTTATCATGTTGTATTGTTTATTCGCAGCATCAAAGAACCTTCCACCTCTGACCCACATCTTTTGTTGTTGATGTATAAGCTTTACAGAATCACACAGGCCTTTACAAGTTTGAATTGCATTGCGGATCCCATTCTGTACTGCTTTGTAAGTGAAAGTGCACGAACAGAGATAGTGAATTTGCTCAGGTGTTGTTTGCACCTACAGAAGCGTGAGGAAGACCAAGTGAAGGAACGTGCTTTATACAGTTCTGCTACAAAAAGCAGTGCACTGATCACCTACAGAACTTCCTGTGAAACACAGACTGTCAAAAATTCCTGAACAAGCACATGCAAAGGAAAATTGGATAACCTGAAAGGAAAAGAAAGAAAAATTCTTTTCCAGTCTGTACCTAGGAAATGCCTCAAAAATCAGAAAAACCAATCTAAGCAAAACCAGTAGCTGGAGCCAATAAGAACTTACTATAGAGTCAATTAAATCAATGGTGCATCAATACATATTTTTAAATCAGGTACGGTATATAAATCAATGACAACAAACAGACAGCCAAAAAGTCATGGCTGTGACACGCTGACAGAATTACTGAGGATTCACCACGGAACTGTGTCCTGTTGCAGCTTGCTAGCCAGCCTGCTGCAATGTACTGAGCTGGAGGAAGGCTGAAGTCCTCTTTGTCGTGATTGGCAAAGGAGCAGACAGAGGGAATGTGGTAAATCTCTGTTATTTCATGGTGCCATTTATGCTGCTATGATGGTTCCTGTGTTTCATTAAAGACTCAAATTCTTTTTCAGCATACACCTGAGATCAGCCACTTCTTAAAATTGTTTACCTCCTGTGTACAGGTACTTGCCTGTCCTTAAGCTTTTGTTTTCTTTGCAAAATGTGTGTTCTGACATATAACTGGATGTCATGCCATTGAATTACAATACCAGTTTTGGGTTTCAGATGGTTGAAGATTCATTACTTCAAGTCCCTATAAAAAACCAAATTCTAGCCACCAGTGTTTTAACTTGGATGAAACTTTTCCTGATACCTGCAAGGAAGAAAAGGATAGAAAGATGAGGTTTCACCCAGCATTTAGATTTGCTTATTCTGACTGAAATCTGGAGTAAGGTTCCATTTTCAGACTCAGTAGAGCAAGGTTTGCATCCATTTACTTAACTGCACGTGGAGGCCTCAGCTAGAGGTTCCAGGGCTCTCAATCTGCCAGTTTTAAAAAAATTAAACAACAGCAATACTGACAAACCAGGAAAGATCATGAATGTACTAACAAACTGTAAGAATGGAAGCAAAAGAACACACATTTTGAAAGAGATGTTGATGTTAGCACAAATCAAAAGTGCAGCTGTTAATTCACAGACCTGTTCATGCAGGCCCCAGAAAAAGCTGCCTGGCTCCCTGGTTCTCTGTCCTGTTCGGACACTTCTGAAAAGAGTTAAAACATTATGGGAAAGTCTCTTTTTTTCTCCTCTCACAACCTTTTTACTTTTGCTCAATTCCCAGGATAAATACTTGGTTATGGTGGTTTTTCAATTTCATAGGGAAAGAATTTTTCTTTTGATCAAAAAAAAAATCCCCCTCTAGCAAATTTGTGTGGTGGAAAGATTTTGACCAGCACTTTCCAGCACTCTTTCAGGTCTAACATTATGTATGGAGGATGTGCATAAAGTTGTCACAAGTAATAAGAAATTTCTTATGAGAATATTGCTCTGTGTGTAAATTAAAAATGTCTCCATTGCAAAGAGCATTTCCATTGTTTTCATGAGTTGCTCTGTGTGTCTATACTTTCAGTTAATTTCACATTCTGAAACAGGAGCTTGCCAGGCTGTGGGAGCTGGGCTTGTTCAGCCTGGAGAAGAGAATCTTGAGAGACCTAACGAAGACATCTCTGAGGGACCTAATGGCAGCCTAGGAGGGTATTGAGAGGGGAACCTAAAGAGGGTATTGAGGAGATGGGGCCCAAGCTTTTCACAAGAGCTCATAGCAGGAGTGCTGTGGTTTAAGGCCTGGCTGAAAATTAAGCACCATGCAGCCACTTGCTCAGCCCCCTTATGTCCTCCCACAGACAGGTGGAATGGGGAGGAGAGTCAAAGTAAAACTTCTAGGTTGAGGTAAGAACAGTTTAATCATCGAAAATAAATTAAAAATATTGTAATAATAGTAAATAATAATAATAATGGTAATAATAAGGGAAAAGATAATACAATTGCTCACCATCCACTGACTGATGCCAAACCCTACTTCCTGAATCCAGATCAGCCACCCTTGGGGGTAACTTCCCCCCAGGTTATATACTGAGCATGACATTCTATGGTGTGGAATATCCCATTGGCCACTTTGGGTCACCTGTCCCAGCTATGCTCCCTCCCAGTTTCTTTTGCAAACCTCCTCACTGGCAGAGCATGAGATAAGAAAAAAAACTCTTTTGCTTAGGATAAAGACAACTTAGCAAAAACCGAAACNCCTTGGGGGTAACTTCCCCCCAGGTTATATACTGAGCATGACATTCTATGGTGTGGAATATCCCATTGGCCACTTTGGGTCACCTGTCCCAGCTATGCTCCCTCCCAGTTTCTTTTGCAAACCTCCTCACTGGCAGAGCATGAGATAAGAAAAAAAACTCTTTTGCTTAGGATAAAGACAACTTAGCAAAAACCGAAACAGTGTGTTATCAACACCATTCTCATTCTGAATTCAAAACACAGCACTGGAACAGGTACTGAGAGGAAATTAACTCTACCCGAGCTGAAACCAGGACAAGGAGGGACAAGAAATCATGTTCTTGAAGCAAGAAGGGTCAGAGTTGATGTAAGGAAGAGCTTCTGAACTATGAAGAACTGACCAGCAGTGGAGCAGGTTGCACCAAGATGTTCTGTGTGCTCCATCCTCAGCAGTTTTCAATACCCAACTCAACAAGGCTTGAGCAATGTCTGCCCTTGTAGCTGACCTTCCCCTTAACAGAAGGTTGGACTTGAGATTTCCTGAGGTCCCTTCAAACCACAGTTGTCCTGTGATCCTGTGCGTAGTCACTATTCTGGGTGTTGCCCTCCTCTCTAGAAAAGTACATTCCCTTAACTTTTTTGTTTCCTTTGCTGGATTTTGTTTTGATGTGGATTTGTGTTTCAGGTTTGTTTTTTGGTTTTTTTTTTTCTTCTGTAGTTCCTTCTTATATATTGTGAAGGAAAAATTATGCAAGCAGCGGTGCAAGTTACTTCACTATGGTTTTTTTCCTGTGCTGACCTATGCATTTTGTAACAGAATCTGAAATTTCACTGTGGTATTGGAATAAAAGCAGAACCAAACTTCACTGTAACTTCATGGAAAAAAGAACTCAGTGATTCATGTTTAAATCTTTCACGTGCCGTAAAGGTTGGAGAGTTAATTCTATTTGGGATTTTAATTTAAAAAATTTAAGGATTAGTTTAAAGGATAATGAAAACTAAAGCTAAGCAGCAAAACTGGGTCAAATTTAGCCTCTGTGTCAGGGAGTAGTGAGAGCTGGCAGCTCTGCAAGGGGCAGTGAGCCAGGAGCTGAGGGTGACAGCCAGGCTGACTGGGCAGCATCAACGCCAGCATGGCACAGTCCCCCAGCACCCCAGCGAGGCACAAGAGAAGGTCTGGCCAACTGCTCTGTGATCAGCAGACAAATCTGTAGTGACAAGGCAGGTCGGAGGTCAGGCTGGGAAGCCGAGTCAGGAAGGCAAGGTAGGGATCAGCAAGGTGCAAGGCTGGCCATGGCAGCGCCATATCAGCATTGGCCTCTGCACAAGCAGTCCATTCCCAAGGGAGCAGAGGAGACCACAGACTCTGTAGGTAAAGTGAGGGCCCTGACTCTCTGCAAAAAGCATAATTTTCACAAAATCCGGCCCTGAAATTCCATATTCTTTAATACTCCACCAATGCTCCTGAAAGCCATAGCTTGGACCAGCTTACACTGGTATGTGTGGATGTCTTTTATAGCATCATTTTCTATGGTACCTCCCTGCATTGCTGAGGATTCATTTCAAGACAGAGGGAAGCAATGGTCCATAGGCTGGGACTCATGAAAAAGCTCAGATGGTCCTATCCCTTTATGATAATAAAGTGTAGGCGCCTAATTCCTTAGATTATTCACAAATGCTCTGGCTATGTGTTCAAATCACAACTCTCTGGAGAAATGAGGAGGCTTCTAGATGGAAAGACTACAGTGAACTGTTCTTCAGTCATTTGTGTATTTCCCTCATTATTCTTACACAGATAAAAATTTACAGTTCTTTTCATTCTCTCTTCAAATTGCTTTGTCCCAGCTGGACCAAATCTGCTGTATGAAAGTGAACATCTGTTGTTTTTAAATTGCAGTGTTACAGGAGAGGTACTTTTCACTATGCACTAAGGCATGGTAAATGTCATCCAGGTTCCAATCCATGCTATGTATTATTGTTGTTGAATGTTCCACTTAGAATTCCTGATGGTTCTCCAGGCAAAAAACAAATGCAAATCCACTAGAACTCTTCCCAGCTGAATGACATTCCTTGCACAAAAGAGTCTATTTAATGGCAAGAAGAAAGGCATGCATTCAAATTCCATTTTCCTCACAGACAATGCCTACAAACATTAGTGTATGGTCTCAGTGAGTCACCATATTTGCTATCTCACTTCAAATCAATATAATAAGAATATGGATAATTAAAAGGGCTGTGATAGTAGTTTAATTAATATCCGCAGGGTATGAAATGTCAGTGTCAAAGAATATTGCTGTCAGCTTAATAGCAGTGGGGGTGAATTTGTCTATCAGTAATTCTCTTAAAACAGAATCTGTCTGCCAAAAGACCAGCAAATATATAGCTCAGCTTTGTATGTTGAGGGATTTTCAGTGAGCTGTGATGACCTAGCTGGTGGAATTTCAGACATCATTTAATCTATTTTTTTCTCAGAAACTTAGAATCATTAAGGTTGGAAAAGAGCAACCTGCATCCCCACAGATCATTATTCTGTTCTGATGTAGCTCCACGTAAGCTGCACTTTGTTAATGTCAGTGCAGCCAGTCCTGTCTCACAAGGTTGTAGACTAACAGAGAGACCTGCTTAGCCTGTGGGGTTTTTTTCTTTGTTGGGGTTTTTTTGGGGTTTTTTTTTTTTGGTTGTTTGGTTTGGGGTTTTTTTGAATGTCTAGCAAACCTAACTTCAGAACCACCAAAAAAGGTGAGGTATGAGTTTGAGTTATAAAGTTCATATATTTCATTTCCTGTTACCATTCCCAGAGAATGACGCTACTGAAATGATTCTGGTAAGTCTAGTGACAAGTCTTCAGAAAAGTCACTCTTGATTAAATGCCAGTAGGAGCAGTGGGCCATAGTTTAGTCATGTGCCACTTTCCACACTAACTACCAGTTTCATCAGTGTCGTCATCATCAAGTCTAGTTCTCTGTTTTCTGAGATGGTAAAGAGCCAAACTATTCATTTGGTCCCACCTCCACACAGCAGAGAGAGAGAACATGGGTGGGAATATAAGTGTGGGACCAGCAGGACCACGGCGGCAGAAAATCAGCTTGCCCAGAACAAGGCTGCAGGGAAGGAAAGCAGAGCGCAGCTCTGAGCTCTGCAGGAGCCAGGGGCAGCTGCTGCACCCACAGGTCACTGCTGGCAATCGCCAGGGCTCTCCTTCTACCTCAGACAGCAGCTCCTGGTGGTCCCCAAGCCCTGCGAGATGGCAGCTTGCCCCTGCCCAAGGCCAACAACTCCTCTGCACCTGCAGGGTCCCCAGTGGGGCTGATCCAAGGCAGCATCTGATAAGTGATGCTCTTGCACTGATAAGGGAAAAGTCAGCAGAACACGTTGTGCATGTGTTTTTCATAAAGATTTTTCTTTTTTTTTGCTGCACCACAATGGCTGTGTTACTAACAAATTACTAGCCTAAGCTGATCCAGGGAAATTCTGGCCCTTCAGGTATGATTTAAAAGTAACCAAGCTGTTTCACTTGAATCCTTTAACATCCTAGAAAGACATAAATTATGTTCTGGACTGCGACTTCAGAAAAGAGAAATGCAAACCAAAACGGTTTAAAGAAACCAAACCCACAACAACAAGAATCAAACAGAAAACATTAAGGAAAAGACTGCATCAAATGACATGTAAAAAGCCTGATCCAGGTGAATTACAAAGACACTGCACAAGACAGAGTCAGATTTTCATCTCTGCCAACCCAGAGGCACTATCAGCAGTGTATCACCTACGGCTGTTATCCAGCCGCTGTACAGCAGAGTGTGTGTCCTATAGCATCTCTCACTGAATATCAGAGCGCACACATCATGTCACTGATGTGGCATGGGAATGCTAAAACAGTGGGAGGTGCAAAAAAAAAGTGGGAAAATAGGTCAATCCCTTTCTTCTTCTGTTTTCAAAATTAACTTTGAATATTTTGGTGGTGGGAGCACAGACTCACAGCTTCTTTAAATGGAGTGTGAGAGAAATTGAAAAAATAAAAGATGGTGTCTCAAGGGCAAGGGTAGCTGTTACTTTAAATTTAGTATTTTGAGAAATGTTATTGCTATAGCAACTACCAAAGGTTCAATACAGGGATAAAAGATTCTTTTCTTTTCTTTTCTTTTCTTTTCTTTTCTTTTCTTTTCTTTTCTTTTCTTTTCTTTTCTTTTCTTTTCTTTTCTTTTCTTTTCTTTTCTTTTCTTTTCTTTTTTCTTTTCTTTTCTTTTCTTTTCTTTTCTTTTCTTTTCTTTTCTTTTCTTTTCTTTTCTTTTCTTTTTTCTTTTCTTTTCTTTTCTTTTCTTTTCTTTTCTTTTCTTTTCTTTTCTTTTCTTTTCTTTTCTTTTCTTTTCTTTTCTTTTCCTGGTAAAGTCATGATCTGTTTCTGGATGAAAAATGGAGATGGTGACAGATTGGGTAAAAGCACACCCAGATACTGTACTAGTGTCCAATCACACATAAAATTACCCTTATGGGGTTGCCAGTGGATGAGGGGCTGGACATGACCCCGCAATGTGGGCTCACTGCCCAGAAAGCCAATCCTATTCTGCATCCAAAGCAGCGTGGGCAGCAGGGCAGGAAGGGGATTCTGCCTCTCTGCTCTGCTCTGCTCTGGTGACACCCCACCTGCAGTGCTGCATCAGCTCTGGAGTTCTCTGCACAGGAAGGACATGGACCTGTTGGAGTGAGTCCAGAGAAGGGCCACCAAGATGATTAGACTGACGGAGCACCTCTCCTGTGAGGAAAGGCTGAGAGATTTGGGTTTGTTCAGCCTGGCTAAGAGGAGGCTTCAGGCTGACCTAATTGTGGCCTTCCAGTACCTGAAAGGAGCCTGTGAGAAAGATGGAGAGGGACTTTGTACAAGGGAATGCAGACATAGGACAAGGGAGAAAGGCTTCAAACTGAAAGTAGGTCTAGATCAGATATTGGGAAGAAATTCTTTACTGTGAGGGTGGTGAAGCACTGGAACAGGTTGCCCAAAGAATTGTGGATGTCCCACCCCTGGAGGTTCAAGGTCAGGTTGGATGGGGCTTGGAGCAACCTGGTTTGGTGGAAGGTGTCCCTGCCCATGGCAGGGGGGTTGGAACCGTGTGATCTTTGAGGTCCCTTCCAGGCCAAGCCACTCTGATTCTATGATGATTCTTCAGATCATTTAGATGTGGCACATTGCCTTTCAGATGACTTACTGAAGTTCTTTTAACATGAACAATGACTTGCACAAGCTTTCCCCAAGAGATGATCCTAATATCCCTAAATTTGTGCTATATTCCATACCAGCTGCAGCTTTACTTTGATTTCTTGTAGAATCTTGGCCTTACCTGTCATTTCTCCCTGTTTAAAAATCTTTAAAAATCTTCTTTAACCACAGGGGAACAAATAATGGCTGTTTTTCTGACCCCACAGGAAGAACTACATGCAGAAACAATCTTGTTTCAGATTTCTAGCATTTTAGCTCAGAAGTTTGTGCATCTCAATCCTAGTCATATCTCAGGCATATATTGAACTATTGGAAAAATTGTTGCCTAAGTTTCCTTCATCTGATAGCTGGTACCTTGCCAGATATCCCAAGTACTAAATCCAGAAAGCCACAATCTAAAGGAGAGATCCATACACTGTGTTCTGTTTCACAGACTTAATTATATGTATGAGGAAGCACTGTGAGGAAAATGCTGTTGATCCTGTAAATCAGGCATTCCTTAGGCTCACATCCTTACATGAAATGAACTGGTGAGACTGAGGTGAGTATCCTAATTTGAGGCACCAGGTCTCCTGTGTCTAAATAAGTGGTCTGGTTTATGGCAATTCATCTTCTTAGTTATCATTTCACCACCGGAGACCCAAGGACTCAAACAAAAAGGAAGGTAAAAAGCAGTAATTCTCAGGGCATTAAAGGAGCTCCTAACTCTGCCAAATATCTATGAAGCAGTTCCTGAGATTCATTGTATTCTCAGAATGAGAGCATAAACACATGGCTTCACATAGCTTCTTTGCTTATCCTCATGCAGTGCAACCCAATAAATAAATAATCCACAGTAGACCAAAGTTTCTGCTCCTTTGCCAAATTTATTGCAGCAGGGAAAAAAAAAAAAAAAAAAGAAAAAGAAGAAAGGAAAGAAAATCACCAGAAAAGGTCAAACTATCAAGGACAGCTGATGTACTCATGGTAACTCCATGCAAAGAGAAGTGAGCTCTCCTTCCTGCCCTGCAGAGAACAAGCACATGTCACTGTCTGGCAGCTCAGGGTATGTGAACCTAACATAGGTTCTGTGGAGCACAACCGACCTAGGAAAAAGCTTCACAGTGAGATATTGTACAGGGAAACAATGCTGCTCTCATTTGTTTCAGACTCTGTGCCAGAAATGTGTGAAATGTGGGATGTAATTTCTTGGACACCTGTTTTGATGTGGTCATTGCCAGTCTTCCTTCCCCACTTGATAGCTATTGGTTCACAATGCAGTGTCTCAACCCTGTTCAGGTATCACTGGGACCTCATAACATAACAAAAGGAGTAAGATACTACAGTGTATTGTGAAGTGTACTGTGTATTGCCCATGACACCTCATGTAACTTTGCATTGAATTTTGCAGCTGTGAAAATTCCCCATGCTCTATTTGAGTAGCACATTTCATCATGAAGTTCAGTGTTCACACTTAGAGGATGATTTACTTCTGTGGAAAGCAGGAAATAAATTTAGGCAGTAGCATTTAGCAGTTTAAAATTAGCCCTGTTTGGAGAGGAAAAAAAATAAATTCTGAAGGTTTTTTTTTTATCCCTAGAACACTGCTAGTAGATTTAAAATTTGTTCTTAGATAAACCTGACATATGCAGTTTCAAAAAGATCTAGAAATATCCATCAGCAGGAAGCACCATAACTCTATCTCTACCTAGGCAAGTCAAGAAAAATAACTTTATCTGAAGAAAAAACCCACTGTTTTTTGTTCTTCGTCTCTCACTGTTGTTTGTACTCATGATTTCTTCAGAATTCTTTCATGTGGTTATCTGAAAGTCGCAGCTCCTGTATCTGGAGATTCTTGTGTATTTTCTCTTACTCTTTCTTGTGGTTTATGTTCAAAACTGCACTGTCTTTACAATGTTAGTTTTAAAAGACTAAATGTAGGGCAGGAGGAAAGAATCTAAAATATAGTACATTCAACTGTTTTAAAAATAGAATCTTAACAGTGGTTTGCTATGCATTTTTTAAACCTTAATAGTCAGGTTTTTTCTTCACTGTAGCTGGAAGCAACTTACAAATGGTGTGTCATGGTAGAAATAGTAGAAAACTGAAAACTTCAAGAATTATTTGGTAGCTGTGAAGAGGTTTGCAGATTCCAAATGCCTCTTCAATCACTCATATAAAGCAAAAGGAACTTGGAAAATGGATTTAGCTGGAAGCCTTTTCAAATACTTGCTAATGCGGTACATATAGGTTTATCTTTGTTGTGCATTCATTTCAATTCATTGCAGACATACTACAAGTAAAACCCTTCTTGATACTTCTTGGGGGTTTAGCCAATTATGAAGTTTGTTTATTTTTAGCAATTAGTTCAGAGAAACCAGGATGAAGAACTCAGAGAGTTTTTGAAGCACTACCCTGTGCGGGAGGCATGAGACACTCAATGTAGACATTGAATCTGGGTCTCCACTCAAGACAACTGTAAATACTTTCTGAAGTACCTTAATGATTGCAGTGAGTGTTGGTAGGAACACCTGTGCTTGGATACATATTATTTTATGGAAAATGCCTGTGTTCCTGTCTCTTCAGCAAACACATTTTTCCTTAAATTCTTGGGGGAGAAGAATAAATAATATTTTTCTTGCAAAATATTATTTAGCATTATCACTCAAACTGAAATGCAGTGGAATATTACATTTATCTCAGTTGTATTTACAAAAGATTTGTGTAAAATGAGTGAGCTGAGAGACTATCCTCACTAGGTGGCGATTTTGGTCTGTTTAGCCAGGCTTTATGGAAAAAACATAAAAACTCCTAGTTTAGAGCTGTGTTTCCTGAACAGAAGAACAGAAAGTTTGGGAATGGAGCTGGCCACTGCACCCTGAGTTCCCTTGAGGGAGGGGTGAGCCACCATGGTCCTTTCAGCCTCTGCCTTGAGCTGCAGCAAGCTGTCAGGCTGTCAATCATCAGACCCAGGAGGAAAAAACCAAAAGGCCCAACATTGAGCCTTGAGAGCTTTCTACAACAGTGCACCATCAACTCTCATTTTGCTGGTTCATTCATGTGTATTTAAACATTATATTTAACAAGGAAAAAGGTTCAATGTTATGCTGCACAAGTCCTTCCAGTATGAAGCCTTAGGTTTCTCTTCTTCCTATTTCTTCTGCCTCTATTTCACTAGTCTTTATGTTCATTCCCTTCTTTTTTCTTTTCCCAGAGTTCATTCCTCTATCCTGCTCTGCCTTGGTGCATTATATGTCCTGAAGGATATTTATGAAAAAAAATCTTTGCTCAACTCCTCACGTCTTTATCACTAACATAAGCAACCCTGAGCCACTGCACAGTACGTGGAACTGTCATGTTGTTGGGAAAGGCAGAAAAAAGCTCACTAGGTATCGTATTTTGACATATTTACCACAACGCCAGCCACAAGCAGGGTTCGGGAGAATTTTCTCAGAGCTTAAATGAACTCCAGGACCAACCACCATGAAGTTTCATATGAATGTGATGGCAAAATAAACTGATGTCGTGCAAACCGAGTTCCTTGTTACTGCAATCTTCTGTGCTTTCCACCCTTTTTTGTTTTTCCTTTTATTTGGACTATTTTGCCCCTTTTATTTGGGGTATTTTTGTTAGCTGCTTCTCTGAAGAGCTCTTTAATATGCAACTGAAGTAACTTAGAAAGTGTGGTTTTAAAATTAAAAGTTGTTTACTGGAATAAACATTACGTCTTTACCTTACCTTAGAATACTATGACCATAATCTAAATTCATGTTGAATTTTAAGAAATTACTACGGCCAGATAAATCAGCTTGATCAGAAAAAATGAGAAGAAGTAGAATGTCGATGAGCTCTTCTACCATATTAATAATCATGTGGGAATAAACACAGTTAGAATAATTGTAGGGTGCTGTGTTGGGCAGGAATACCAAATACTTATTTAAACAAGATGCTTTTTCCTCTTGCAGTGAAAGGCAGGGAGAAGAAGAAAAGAATTGCCACAGAATGAGATTGGTTTGTACTTGTTAAAATTTAAAAAATGTTAATTTCTTTGTCTTGCATCATGTACTGGGTGTAATTTTTTTGGGCTGAGAGTCTTCCACTACTTCTGTAGACTCAGCAAAGACTGACATACCATTTGTAAACTGTTTTTAGCAATTCCATCACTGCAGTGATAGTTAAGGTAAAAGGCATTTAATAAAATCTAGGGTACCAAATGGAGCCATGTTGTAGAAATTCAGCCATGAATCATGCGGGGGATACCAGTGAAGGTTAATTACACCTGAACTAAATTCTCTGGTGAAAAAACATTAATTCACTGGAAACCTAATTAAGGAATCAATAATGTTTTTCTAACATGTAAGTATGAAATCTACAGCTACACTCTTAAAAAAGAAAGTATATATCCACATGACTCCATCATCTACTGCAGAATGGTTCCCTGCTGTCTTTTCATTAGCCTAATTTCAAAAGTCCCATGTAAAGCAATCTCTACCATTAAGTTGCCTAATCTGTAATCAGCTTTCATTGTTGAGAAATTTTCTCCATATTCTCAGATATGAGTAGCAATGAGAAAAGTATTAAATGTATTTATTTGCTTTGAAATGTTTTTATAGGTATGTAAGCATTACAATGAGGTTCTCAAATAACTGTATGATCTATATGCATTTAAAAAGTCTCCAAGCTATTGACCATGGAGCTTAATACAAGATACACAAAAAGCCTTTCCAGCTCCCTCAGGAGTCAGCACTTTTTTGCTTGCTTATCCTCTAAGTACAGCTTGCTGAAGAAGAAGAGGTGCGAGGACAGACAGGCTGCAGTGGGATGGACATGGTGACAGTGCTGCACATGCAGCTGGAAACCTTCCCAGGGTGAGTCGTGAGGACAGTCACAGGAAGCTGTGGAAAGGCTTGGTGGCTGCCACTTCTGAGGGTTCATCTGTTGACACATCAGTGACGTCGGCCACTAACCTGCTCTGCTTCCACGCTCTGACTCCAGGTATCAGATCTCAGCCATGAGAATTTCTGCTGTGATGACAGAAGAGAATGTTGGTAGTGAAGATTAAAGATGTGTTGGCTCTAGCTCTAGATCTACTGCCAGTACTGAATACTAAGCATATAGTTTTTGTCACAGAATCTGAGAGCGTCACCAGAAACACAGAAGTTTCCAGAAATGGTTTGTATGCATATAGTCTGTTATCTAAGTTCTTATCTAAAGCTTCCTTCGGTTCAAGTTACCAAAGTCTACTGAGGAAAAAAAAAAATTTGTGTAGTGGATTGACATTGGCTGGGTGCCAGGTACTCACCAAAGCTTCTCACTCACTCCCCTCTGAAGGTGGACAAGGGAGAGAAAACATAACGAAGGGTTCATGAAGTTGAGATAAGGACTGGGAGAGCTCACTCACTAAGTAGCTCAGGCACCCACCTGCTCTGATGTGGGCTTCTCCACAGGCTGCAGGTGAATCACTGCATCCCCATGGGTCTCCATGGGCTGCAGGGCACAGCTGCCTCACCATAGGCTGCACCCTGGGCTGCAGAGGAATCCCAGCTCTGGTGCCTGGAGCACCTCCTGCCCTCCTTCTGCACTGACCTTGATGTCTGCAGAGCTGCTCTTCTCACATATTCTCACCCCACATTTCTATGGCCACAATTACAATTGCACAGTAATTTTTTTCCCTTCTTCTTAAGTCTGTTATCACAGAGTCATTAACACCATTTCAAATTGGCCGAGCCTTGACCAGTGGCATGTCCATCTTTGGGGCTGCCAGGGAATGGCTCTGACAGGCATGGAGGAAGCTTCCAGCAGCTCCTCAGAGAAGACCCCCCTGTAGCCCCTCTGCTACCAAAGCTTGGCCATGCAAACCCAATAGCACTTGGAACTCAAGTATTTCCCTTAGCCAATACAGTAAACAAGAGAAAGAGGAGAAACATCCAGTTATAATTTCTAGTTCAGAACTCCACACATTTGTGTGTCCTCAGGCTGTTTTAATGCATCTGCTCCTTGTAGGGTTTTATGCGTTCCATAAAGTGTGTCATTGCTTTAAAAATGCACACCTAGTTTCATTTTATTGTTTTGTCATTCCTATTCACAGACTAAACCCATTTTCCCATTATCAGACAAAAGAGGGAAATCAAGAATTAAAACAAGGAAACGAAGGCTTTTTGACTTCTATTTATACTTCCCTTTCAAGAACCTTAAAAATGGCTTTCATTCTTCCCTTTTGCAATCTAGGAATAGTAATTGGGCACAGAACTGAATGCAGAATGCCTGCTCTCACCTCAATCAGTATTGACTCTGTTGTGGTCTGTAGTTGTCAACAATGCCAACAATGCTTATCAACAACAACAAAAGCTGAACTAATCAATAATGTGTCAGAAGGACCAGTGGTGTGTTCAGATGCTGGGAATATAAATCCTTGTCAAGAAAACGTGATTTCATCTTCAGACTCTGTAACTTCAAGAAATGTTGAAGTGTTGGAAACAGGCTGCTTTTAATCTCAGAATATATTTCAGTAATGTTCTCAGTAGTTCCCACCAACACTATTATTATTATTATTATTATTGTTATTCATAATAATAATTTCCCACTAACACGTTCTTTTTTCAGGAATAAGTGGTTGTGTAATTTACCAAAAGAAAAACACATCCCAATAATTTTCACTCTATGCCGTTCAAGAAAGAACAAGAAAATACATGCCCAAAAGTTTTGTCAATAGGGAAGGTATCTGAAACATTTGGTTCTGTGGGAACACGATCATAGGAAAGAGATACTAAAGGAACATAGAGCCCTGATCCTGTGCAGAGTGTCTGCTAGGCCAGAGTCACGATGCCCACGCTCTCTGCTCTCCTGCCATGCTGCCGTCCTGGGATGTTGTTTTGCTCTTTTCTTGTGTTGGGCATCACTTCTCCTTCAGGGCACAGTGTGTGCCTTCAGCAGGGGAGCTGCATGTGTGCAGGTGTACACATGCACTCCCAGGCATCTGAGGCTGCTGGAAAATGGCTTTGCAGAGAATCACTGTAACCAAGAAAATACCCTTCTCTGAGTTATGGGAATGGTCCTGTATCACATGGCCACCCCTACCCAACCACTATTATGTAATCTTAAACACACGTCACAGTCACTATTTTTTAATGAATATAAAAGCAGAGATTTTAATGACCATTATTTTCCAAATACACTTTTTTTTCTTTTCTGTATTCACTGCTGGCAAACTGCTACTACCAATAGTATTTGCCTTACCAGTGATTGCACCAGACAGTGAAAAAAGGCTATGGCTGAGCTGGTCAGCCACCACACCTGGATATAAACCACCCACAGCAAAGATATAAATAAGATCAGAGTCTGAATACAGTGCAGTGAGTAGTCCGATTATATATGTGTTATATATGTCATGCATGGATCAAGTATAACAAAAAATAGATGCCAAGCAGACAATACAGAGCTCTAAAAATAACTGCTTTGTCCTGAGATAATTGTATTTCTTCCTTGCTGTCAGCCATTCATAGAAAAGTATTAAATTTCATATGAGGTGCTAAACCACAAAGGCTCTTACGGAGAGGATATTAAAGAAGTCATCATATCAGCTCAGAATGAGAGAACTCCATTGTCTTCAATGTCTTTCATATTTCTATCTATGGCACTTGAGAATTCACATAAAAGTTGCAGCTATTAAAAATTATGTGTGCATGCTGACCTTTAACTATAGCATGCACCAATTCAATAAATTAATTCAGCTAAGTGTAAAAATATTTTTTTTTCCCCCTTGGGTATGGCAACAGTGCTTGCCTTGCAGGGATTCATCTTCTGTAATAACTGTTCAAAGCTGTGTAGGAATATACTTTCTTTTAAATAAAACAAAACACAGCAGATTTTTATTCTGAAAAGACCTTAACTCCTTTGGTGATAGCTATATCTTGTGAAAAAAATTGCAGGGTGCCCAATCAAGTAATAAATTATTGGATGAGAGGAAATCAATATTTTATTAGAAGCAAGAGTCTTACTATGATAAACCTTGCAGACGTGTTTTTCTGTTTACAGGTAAATCATTAGATTTCCTTAAATAGACAGCTGATTCCTTCAGCTCAGGGAAGTGGGGATTGTAATATAGGTATAAAGGAAGAAGGTACAAAAAGGGAAATGTCTCCATAAAAATCCTCCTAACGGAGAAGGCAGAAGGTACAAACTGAAACTATACAACCAATGTGCATCTTCTGCTTTCAGAGCTTCTCTTGAGCCTACACGAGTGTTGGCAGTGTGCAAAGTTATTAAATGTAACCTGGTTTACAATGCTGTTTTTCATTATGATGCTGAGTGCTTCAGAGCATCCAAGACTCCAGCTGAACTCCAGTCGCCAGGATTCTCAGATGTCCTCCAAATCCTGTGAAGTCATTAATTGTAGCTCATCCAGAAGCTTTGAAAAGCAGGATCCAAGACAACATGGTGGTCATGGGAATGGAGACTGTGAGCTCCAGGCAGATGCTGAGCCCTGGCAGAAGCTGTCTCTTGCTGAGGAAAGCACAGCATGGGAGCTGTTTCTGTGCACTTTGGGGAGACAGCTGTCCAGTATGCACTGCCCTGTGCCTAACGTGCCTCTTAAATCATCACACTGTACCCAAAACAAGCTTCTGTGAACATCCTTTATGCACAGGTATCTTTGTGGCATATTTCAAATATGTTTCTCTCTTCCCTCAAGCTGTCTCTTTACAGATGGATATGGTGGTGAAGAAATAACCTCACAGGGCTTCAGAGGTTATCAAAATGACTATTCACATATTTGTACTGCCAGTGCCCACTATTGACTAAAATATACTTGATGAATTCTGATAGTTCCCACCTGCAGGTCAAAGAAAAACAAAAATTTACTTCTCAGTGGAAAGACTCAATTAAGTTGGCTTACTGGATGCTTACACCCTTACCCAGAACTGGATTTAGCCTGAAACCACCTGCAGAGGGTACACTGGAAGTATTCCCTTCTTGAACTCAGTGTAATTTGTGAGTTGAAGAGAAATCAAGTTAGAGAAGTGAATTTTGATAGCTGTGGTAAGGTATATTACTTATTTCTCTTTCTCATCATCGTCTCGCCTTGTTATTGTTTTTTTCATGGAGCAACTTTCTTCTTGAAATCAGTATCAGTGTACAGAAGACATAAGCTAGCTCCCAGCAAACTGTGAGGAAAGATTCCTGGGTAGTTTGGGGAGCTCTGGAATATGCCCTGTTTAATCAAATGAGCAGCACGTGTGATATTAGTAATGAGCAGTTCAAATTTTAAATGGAAAGTACTATTTAATCAATGTGATTCACTTTTCCAAAACACTGTCATTGCTAAATGTTTCATTTGTTTAGGCTGCTTTTTTGGAGTATCACAAGTATTAATATATTGTTTGAAAACAGTGTATGTCCAATCAAACGACAGTCTCCAACATTGACAAGAACTTCCTTCTTCAATCAAATTCTGGCATTGCTGTACTTCACCATTTCTGGAGATGATATGGTACAGTACATTCTGCTGTCAGTGTGCTTGTCACCTCAGTGTCACTGACTAGTAACTGTGGGCATCTGGGAAGCCGTCAGTCAGTCCAGAACACGCTCAGACACCATCAGCAGTCATACCTGAACACATTATGTGGTTTCTCAGTTTGGCATTCTATTCTGAAAGTGAAATAGAGCCTTTGGCTGTTGCTGTGCAGCTGCTGTACCAGTGCTCGTGCTGGGATGAGCAGCACTCTGAGCACACCTGCCTCCTCAGCGGAATTATTTTGGTATCTGCTGGTGATGGCAACAAGTGCACATTGCAGGCTGTTCTTGCTGGCAAGGAATGAGCCCCAGTGCTCTGTCCCAGTGTAAACCAGCGCGTGAGACATGAACCACACCCAGATCCATCTGCTCGGATCCATCTCCTCCCATCTGCCACCATGCTCTATGCTTTCCATAAGACATCGCCTCAGAATTACGAGTCATCCTCTCTAGGCTCTCGATATCCTGCTGTAACAGATGGGAATAACTTATATTCCATAACAACCATTCTGGATATAGCTGCCTTTTGTTATATTCATGAGTTTAAAAGAGAAGAGCCAACTAGCTGGCATTAAATAAATTACTGACCTTTCAGGTAAAAAAGGCTGAAGTCTAAGTCTGCATGAGTAACCCCGCAGAAGGCACACCTGTGAAATAACGCATTTCCTCTTGGTTTGGCTGGAAATCGATATGTGAGGTATAATCCAAATCTTTGTTAGTATCGCTAGCTATGGCAGAGTAATTCCTAGAAAGAGAAAGCCTTACGAGCAGCACTAAGGCTAAATAAATGTAATGTTCAACACATACACTTTTGGCAATACATAAGTGAAGAGAAATATAAATTTATTAGTAGTGAAGCACAGATGAGCCCACGATCAGAGAGAAGCATCTCTCTGCTTTTATCACTTTGTATGATAAAATCTTATCTGCATGCCAACTTTTAAAAGATGTGAATTGCTTTCTGCTGCACAGTCTAAATTTCACAAAAGATTATCCGGGGGCTAGAAAACAATATTGCATGTCACAAGGATTCAAGATATTTGATTACCCAAGAAGAAAGCTGAGGAGTAATTTCATCAGTTTCTTACATGTTTAGACACTGAAAAGGTGTGTGTGACTGGAGGCAGCTTATATGCCTGGCTACCCAGAAAGGATCACAGATCCAAGCAGCTTAGAACGTGCACTTTGACATTTGGAAAAGTCCATTTCCTTATGACACTGGCATTTAAACATCAGTAAGTTCCCAAGGCAGCAGCACCGTCACTTGGAGTCTCTAAAATGAGGCAAGATGGTTTCAAAAAACATATAATCCATCTTTTTCCAGTAAAAATTCTGCATACTAAGATGCAGGCTAGAAAAGCAGGATAGACTGTGACGGCCCACGAGTGAGTGAATCCTTGCCACTTATCCTCTGCAAGCAAGAGATTTTCTACAGTGGCTGAAGGAGCTACAGCTGCCCCTCCTCCTGCACAGCTGGCACAGGACTGTGCTTTATCTGCTCCATGCAGCACGAAGGGGAGAACAGGCTGTGCCGAGAACTTTCATTCCTGCTGCTCCCTCAATATTGCAGCTACAACCACTAGTGCTGAAATCGGTAACTCAATACCAAGGACAGGGACAAAAATAAAAAAGAGCATGAGGCTCAGTTTGTGCAGTGCATGATTTATAACTGACTATTTATGATGGGAGATAGCAGGAGA
Source organism: Origma solitaria (assembly GCA_013397895.1). Lineage (NCBI taxonomy): Eukaryota > Metazoa > Chordata > Aves > Passeriformes > Acanthizidae > Origma > Origma solitaria. The sequence goes on from VZRL01003807.1 coordinate 1,458,096, forward strand.
AACATTATTTTAAGAGCTGTGGGGTCTTTTTTTTTTAACGCATCATAGGATAATGTACAGGATTGCGGAGGCATTTCAGAATCAAAGGGCACAGAGGGATCCCCAGGCGTCTCACTCTGAAAATCTGAGTTTCGTTTGTCCAGCAACAGTGACAGGGACTGGTTCCCTCTGGGCTCTCAGGTTTTCTCTTACACTCATTGTTTCCACTGGATGTGAGGAGCAGGGGGTGCAGGGAATGGTGGTATCCAGATAGGTCACCAGAATATAGCAAATTATTTCCAGTTCTGTTGAGGATGAACATTTCTTCAGCTACTTTGTAAATCTCTTCATTGGTGATGGGATTTTTCACATCAACAGGCCAAAACTTTCAAAGGAAACAGTTACTGTATATATGTAATTGGTGGGTTATATGACACTTTAGTGTGAAAGTGACAAAGCCAGGCTGCATTTTACATAAGCAGATGATTTTTGAGGACTGTTGCCCATCTGGCTTCAGAGGATGTAGGGCATTGCCAAATGAATAACTTCCTTGACTTGTATATAGTGATGGCATCTCCATAAGAGTCTACTTTCCCAGGCCCTTGCTTCCATGCAAATACAAAGCCAGCTTGCTCTTAATATTAAAAACCAGGAATAAAATGTGCTTCTGTACTATGGTTGGTAACACCTAAAGTCAATTAATTTATTATTCTTAATAGGTGACAGACTTCATTCTCATAATTTAACAGATTTTATCTAAACCTTTTATTTTGTTTTTTGTAATCTTTTATTTGCATTCAATTCCACTGTGGCTAATTAAAATTTATAAGCAAATCCAGAAATTAGACAAATTCAGCAGAATTAACTGATACAACAATCATAATGTGCATTATTATAATGCCGCTTTCTAGTTATGAATATCCCTTAGACTGTGTAATTCCAGGCTATGAAGAAAAGTGCTTGCCCAGCATTTATTCAAGATTTGTACTAGTGGCTCTAAGCATGGTATCATCATTAATAACAATAATAATTTTTATTCATGAATCATTAAAGGAGTTATTTCTGCAGCATTTCATGCTGTCTTTTCACCTGTAAAAATCTCTTTTTCTCTTACATTGCTGAAGGAAGGGCTCTTGATCCCCCTGTGATTTGCTACTGATGGCCATTAGCAGTGTTTGCCGATAAGGCAAACCCAGTACACAACCTTTGGCTGAGCCGTCAGGGGAAGTCTGCCCTGCAGTAGGAACTGGCTGGTAAGGGACCTCCTTTGCTGTGAGATTGCTCTTGATGGCTCTGGCACAGAGAAAGACATACCTTTTGTAAAGATACTTTGATGTCATATAGGAAAAGGACATATACTGTCCAGAAATAATCTCTCCTTATATTAATATATTCATATAGCACTTATATATTCATATATATGCATGAATATATATATATATATATATTCATATAGCACTTTCCACTTATAATTTATCAATTAGGACAAAGAAAGAAGCAGCTGATTACTATGACTGATACACTGCAGTCTGTCTTTGCCACTATTTCCATGGCATGCCATTGCCATTCTGTAAGTGGATTGCACTTTTGCAGCAGATAATTGATCTTCATCTTTTTTCTGTGGAATAACTGTCAAAGTTTCTCTGGAAACAGCACTATCATGATGTATTCATTCATTGAATAACCGTGAGACACCTAACATTTCAATTTAAAAAAATTCCTCCCTCAACCTGAATTTCTCCATTCTCCTTGAAAAATGTGATGAAGTACCTTTTGATAAAAATTATGTAGTTTCATACAGATATGCACACATCCATCCAACATTTGATTCAAGATCGCCATCAGTTAAACTATGTTGGGCGTCAAAGAAATTTAAGAGCCAGTTTCAGACTTGCTATAATAAGATGCAAATCCAGATCCTGTTTATTCATGATCTGAATTTGTCTTGAGTAGGTAAAGGTTTAGTACTGTTTTTTCATAGGATTAATTTGCAGATATCCCACTAAAGGAAAAGTTGGTTCAAAATTTTGATTTGGAGGCCAGAAAAGTATTAGCACAGAAGTATGTATTCTAGAGGACCTGAGGATAAAGGCACCTGACAGCACATGTGAGATTCAGCTGCAGTTTGAAGACAACTCTGGTAGCAGCAAACATTACAAGACACTGTTATAAGTTACTTTTTAAACTTCAGTCTAACAAAAAATCTTTACTATTTCCATCCATTCACACAGATAGACATGAGCCATGTTCAGCCTTTTTTTGCTCTATAGACTTCAACATGAACAAATCAAAATCCTTTATGAAAAATAAACTATCACCACACAGTAGATCTCATGCACTATAGGCAGACATGTGAGACTCTTGGGGATGTCCTGTGCAGGGCAAGGAGTTGGACTTGGGGTCCTTGTGGGTCCCTTCCAACCCAGCGTATTCTGTGATTCTGTGACGCACTGAGATTTCAGAACTGGAAAGACTGAGAACCAGAGTGGTTTGGGGTCCCTCATTCATTATCCATATTCAGAAATTTGATCCATGACTCAGATAGACAGACTTGCCCTGCTGCTCTCCAGCAGTGGCAGAGGATGGAGACCACCCCACTGCCTCCCTGGGATCAATTCTGCTGTAACCTCTGCAGCTGCACAGCTGCCTCCCTACATTCTCAAAAAAAGCAATGAATTGGTGACATGGTTATGGGTCTGTTGCAAAGTTTGTATAACATCTGTAAACAAAATCAGGGCTGGCTATTCTGAAAAGGAAATAATTGCCAGATTGAATTGGGAAACAGATTGTTATAATTAATTCACTTGGATGACACTTCAATCTCTGTAAGTATGTCACAAAGACTCTTCATTCAGGAACACAGATGTGATTGTGTCTTTCAATTCTTTATCTATTCCACCATAATTGAGCATGAATAATGTGCACTAAAAGCCAAATGTCATCCAAACTAATGCCATTGAGAACGAGTAAACATCTATCTGTGTAGCTGAACTGTTGCTGAACCTGCAGACTTACGTTATTCTTGTCACTAAACATATCATCAGCATGGTATAATGCCATGCAAATGAGTAAGAATTGATCTGAATGAAAATGAAATTGTCTGAGAAATAGTAGGCAAAAAACAATTGCACTACATACCAAAATATACATCTAGAAAGCTCTTCTATTTCTGGTGTGGATTCTCAGCCAGATCATTATGCAGTTCACTTTAGGTACATGCGCTTCTCTGTTTACTCCTTTCTTTTTCTGCACCTATAACTTAGAAAAATAGATATACTTAACTTATATTTTGATAATTATTATATAATGATGCCTTCTTAGATGAACAAGACTAGCTTAAATATGATAGACTTGGTCAAAACAAATCTTTACATTTTTCTGTCAGCAGAAGAAAATAATAGAAGCTAGCAAGGCTCCCTATTCTGCTGTCCTCTTTGCCTGGAATATGTATTTAAAGACATCAAAATGCTCCACAGAATGAATTCATCACTTCCACTTTGAAGAAGGAGAAACTTAATGCACACTATTCACTTCATGTAAAGTTCATATGGTCAATCATATCTTTCAATCATTTTGTTCAAGCATCATATGTTTTTTAATGGCCACTCTGAGCCTTATACACAGCCCCAGGTCTCACATTACCTTTTAATCCACAGTGAATCTTGTGCATAGGCCCTTTTGTATTCACACACAAATGTATATTTATTCTTCATTTTCTTTCTCTGCTGTGTGTGCATACAGATAATACTTAGGATTGGTCAGAAAACTACAATTTCAACATGAAAAATATTTTGAATTTGTGATGAAATATTGAAATGGAAAGTTTCAGTAAAGTGACTACATAGCCTAGATAACAAAAAAAAGCTATGAAAAATCCTTCCAAACCCCCTTAAGCCTTTACCTACTTATCCTCCTTATCAATAGGTGTTGATTTTTAATTTTAAAGTAGTCAAAGTGCAGAGCCAAGACAGCCCCTTTACACTAATGGCTCGGAAGACACTGTTAGTATGCTTATAGCCCTTTGCTGAAAATCAAATTTTTTCAGTTTCATACAGACAGCATTCAAGTAAATTACTGGAGGTGCCCTTTGCCACTTAGTGCATTGCCAATTACCAAATGCCATTACTTTCGAATACAGTGAAATGTTTTGGTACCACAAGGTTAAAGAGAAAACCTATTCAGAATGAATGAAAGGGCATAAAATGTCATGCACAGAAACAGAAAGACAGATTGAATAGTTATAGCAGGAGTCAGAGGTCCAAAGCACAGACGAGCTGGTTTCCCCAGCCAGATTGCTGGCTGTGAATGAAATGGGATATTCACCTGAGATTCAGGAGGCTCTGCACAGTAAAGGAAATTGAAGTAGATGCTAAATGCTTTATGCAGGCTCCTGTGAAGAAGACAAAAGCTTTTTAATTTTATTGTGTTTCAAACATGTAATAGAAAAAGCTTTTAGTTGAAAGAGCTGTGCTGTGACAGGTTAATCTTTCTGCATTTCAATAATACCCTTTACATGTATCATGTGTGAATATTGTTGCTTTTTTTTTTGTTTGTGAAACAACTATAACAAGTTTACAAACTTACAGATTTACATTCTGTAGTGTCAATACTGCAGTCTATAGGCAAGAATTACCTTTAAGGAGAAGTTTGCCTTGTGTCATTTCACCTTTCCCTTTCATAAAAGGCATTTTGCATTCTAAACTGAAATCATTTCAGATTAAAAACAGCGTAAAAGTCTGGAGTCCTGTTTCTATGACATTATCAGCTTGAAGAATAGATATAACTTTGGAGCACACAGCAATTGAATCTCCTACAAAACAGCCACCATCTTCAAAACAATGAAATTATTGCATATAAAGGACATACTGGTGGTTATGTAGGTATGCACGTTGCCCATCAAATCCAAGAAACTGCTGACATCAGAAGAGGCTTTCCGAATATGTTCTCCATGATCTGTCCACAGCTGTGAGTAACCACTAGCAAAATAAAAGTAGCAAGCCTGGAGGCAGAAATTAACCATTAAAATTATTAAAAATACATAATCCAGGATATTTTGTTTCTCTCCACCCACAAAACAGGCTCTGTAGGACAGCTGTAGATTTTATCTTTTGTTATTGCTGTCATTTTAGCTGTACTAGTGCTTATTCCCCAGCACTGCCTCCATTTGTCATTTCATTTTCCTCCGGCTAGTGATTTATGCTTCCCCTTCTGGCTAATAGTGTCTCATTTCAATTACTTCACTTCCTAAGTCCAGTTCCTACAATTACTTGAGAAATGGCTGTTTTCTTTATTGCCCTGGGCAGTTTTTTTTAACACAGCATTCCCCGTACCATAGCATCTCCGAAAGGTTTGAGGCTGCTATCTAGCTGTACATTTCACCGTTCTCATTCCCTTTTCTGTTTGTTTTCTCCCTTTGAAACCCTTGAAACCTCTTTAAAGACTGCTTTCAAAACCTGCTTTCTGCGATACATAAAGATGTGAAAATCTTTCCAGATTAATAAAAAAATTACTGGGACTGTAGAATTGTAAGACCAGAAAAATACATATGAGCTTCAACAACTTGACTGCACTGTGGTAGGCACAGCCAAATCCATGGAGTATCGATTCCCCCTTACTCCCACGCACCATAAAACATTTCCCCAAACCTCCCTACCAACCTTAAACTTTTAATAAAATACATACAGGCACAAATAAAAATTAAAACATTGAGAGAGTAGGTGAACTGAAAGACTTTGTTAATACTCCAAATTCTTTCCCAGCAGAGAACCTGTATGAAAAAAGAGATCCAAAGCTGCAACCCCATCCTACAAAGCCTCAGAGGAAACCATGAAGACATAGACTGGCCTCTTACTGCCATTAGGATCTGGAGAAAACTTCCTACCAAGCTCCGGTCATAAGAAGGATGTTTTTTAATCAGTTTTTTTTCAGGTTCACATTATTCTAATTGTGTGTATGAAATTTACTAATTAGTACACTTCATCTGCTTATGTGATGCATCATATAAAGTCTAATTACCCTGCAGTGTCCCTGTCATTGAAGGTGTATTTTATTAATATACTGTTAAAAAGGAGTCTCCTTTGGAAAAAACTTTAATCCGTTGGTATAAATGTGGAAAACATGTGACCCAGGCTAACTTAGTTGACTGAAGGAGTAAGTCCAAGCTATGCTGCAGTGCTATTTCCCTGCAGTGTCCCTGTCATTGAAGGTGTATTTTATTAATATACTGTTAAAAAGGAGTCTCCTTTGGAAAAAACTTTAATCCGTTGGTATAAATGTGGAAAACATGTGACCCAGGCTAACTTAGTTGACTGAAGGAGTAAGTCCAAGCTATGCTGCAGTGCTACTTCCCTGCAGGGCAAACAGGGCTACCTTCATTCGGAACTGGTCCAGTTTGCTGGGGTGGTGAAGGCAAGCTGACTTTGAAATCCTTTCACCCTCCATCCCCCAGTTTCTCCCTGAGTGACAGCTTCTCCAGTTAACACAACTGGTCATGGGAGAATATTTCAGCACAGAGAGGCAGATAGAAATACAAAATCATGGCCACTGACGGATCTGCACAGGAAGTATTCAAACAACATGAGGCCAGTGCAACCTTTCTCTGCATTTAAACATGTAATGATCTAACCAAGTAAATCCTGCTTACTAATGCCTCGCTTAAAACAGCAGATAAGGGCTTATTTTTCAAGTCTTACATTCATGATAGTGGCCCTCATAGCTGAAGAAGAAAGAAGGCAAGGAAGGTATTCAATGACATGAGCAACTAAAGGAGTGAGAAAAGATTAATATAGGAAAGACCTGGGATGGGTCTCAGTTTCAAACATTCTAACAAGTCTGCCATATGTGCAGTCTGAGAGCTGAATGACAGCTCTGTCAGGGGCCAGCCGGCCAAGCTATGAAGAAACTGAAATAAAAGCACCACCTTGTTAAAAACTGTCAGATATATAGGTAAAATGGGTTAAAACAGGAGTCAAAACTTTCAAAAGCCCAATAAATTGTGTTGCTAATTCCCTTATCTGCCTTTGATAATCTCCCCCAAAAGACATTTGGCATTTCTAGAAGTAGATATGAGTATGTCGCTAGGTTTGATCAAGCTTTTAGAGGCGTACGACAGATAATAATCTGTAAATGTAACAGAAGAAAAACAAAATCAAATTATTAACGTCATCCCTGCCTCACTGGAAGGAAGAAGAGAGAAAGCCACTGCGACCTAACCTGTGCTGTTGTTAAGGGCTCCTGAGCTGCCAGTCATACTGCCTAACCCACTGCTCTGATTTCCAGCCACTCCACCTTCCAGAGTGATGTCCATCGGGAATGCTCTCCTGAAATCAGGCGAACAGCAGCAAAGTCATTGCTGGAATAATGGCATGGACAGTCAGGCCTGTCTTTCAAAGGGCTGTTCTGGAAAGACAGTAACCCTGAATTGCAGCATGTAAGGTGAGAAAGAACAAAACCTTCTACAATAGTAATGGGAACAAAGTAAACCACAGAGACAGCACATTTCTCTCTGTATAAAATCACCAATTTTAGAAACTTGCTCTAATGTGAAAAAGATCTTTTGAAGCTTGAATTACAAAAAAAAAAAAAAAAAAATTAAGAAGATAGCAGCAGGTTTTGCTTTTACCAAAGCCAATTACTTACTCTGACTTGATTTTAGCTTGTTTCAAAATGTCCTCTACAAAATGATCCAAAAAGACAGAGAAAGCACCTGTAAGTGAACCACAGCTTTGACCCAAAAATCAAAACCAGAATATATAAGTTTCCTTATATGTATGGCAGTCATTAAGGGGAAAAGAGATTTTGATCACAGGAAGACAGCTGATCTTGGTTTTACTCAGAATTAATTTTTTCAAAGAATAAGCACCTTTCCTGTTTGGTAGATCAAAAAGATCTATATAGCCTATAAGGCACCTTCTCTCTAATTATTTCAAACCTAAAATACACTGGAGCCAGTGCAAATTCAAGAAAAAAGAGTTCCATATAAATCACTGAATCTTTTCTTTCCATACTCCCAGTTGATATTGCTGGTCATTGTATACAACAATTTTCTCTAACCTTTGCATAGTTTTTAAACTATTTCAGAGTGGTATTATTGCCTCTATTTTTAATGGGATAAGAGAGATCATTGTGTGTGGGAAACATCGCTTTAAGTAACTGGGAAAACACCTAGTTAGCCCTCAATTAATCTGTAGGAATATAATCTCTAAGTGTTGCACAGAAATTCTAATAATTTCCCTTGTTTCTTTCTACCCTTTATGAAGAGGGCAGCTGAGCAGTCTGACAAGCCCTGAGCATATGAACTGATGCCCTTGGAAACGGAAGGATCTAATGGCTGTGGTGTGGACAGCTGGAGCCATGAGCCCTAATTGTTATACTATATCCCATAAACCCACAGTGGCCTTAGTGCCTCATCACCTCATCTCCCTGTGCATTTATTTATACATTAGTTAGGGGAGCAAAATGGGAATAAAATATCTCATAAGGGTGTATTGAAATTTAATTCATCAGCGTCTATAAAACCATTTGAGACGTGCACATGACAGTTTATACATTGAATGTGTAAATAGTTACTATTTTTGTAACCGTGGTCAAGGACTGATTTCCCACTGCCTCTTCAGTTACATTTGTATTTCAGTGGCTTTGCTAATGGCCCTCAGCAGCTGCAGACTCAGCCTGGTTGCCAGATTCCCATGTGTCCAGGAGAGGCACACAAGCATTGGACATATTCCATTTTTCCGTGGTCCTTTTCTTGATGCATCATATTGCTGCCATGCAGTTAGATGTTTCATATTACTGTAGTATAGACTCAGCCTGTCCTGAGGTCATTAGCTCTTTTCTCATTCCTCCACTCTTTCTCATGAAGTGCCACAACTGTCAAAATAATAGGACTGACATTATTCCATAAGGTATCCCAAAAATTAGTTGGGCCTGATTTCCAGTCTATTATGGCTCAAGCTGCATTTGAGCCAGTGAACTGGAAGACAAAGGCTTGTTTTCTAGGCATTATTAGTCTTTTGAGTCATCCGCCTCCTGGTTTATCATGGAAAATAATTATTCATTGTTGCTATAATTTTTCTGATCCATAATCAAGGAAAAACAATCCTGGCAGATGGTCTGGGACTGTCCAGGTACAGATAGACACCACACACAAGGTTGTGGAGCTCCCTGTGCTGCAACCTTTATTATTATGAAAGGATTATTCAAAACTGTGTAATACTTCAATAAATAAGACAATGGGACTTGCCTACGTGCTACCTGCTGCCAAAAGAATTCATTACAGATTCTGAGGAGCTCAAACATTCTGAAATTACTGAGAAATACTATGCCTTTCTAGACCAGTATTCTTCAGAATAAAAGGCTAAGGAATCATTTCTTAACACAGCAAAAGCTCGTTATAAAAAAAAAAATGTTTGAACGGAGAGTATTTGGCCTTTTTAGTGTTTATAATTTTGTTTTGTACATGTGCTACCACTTTTTAGGTGTCTTATTTGCCTCTCTAGAGAGTAAGCAGAAGACATCTAGTTAACTACAGTCTTCCTTACTTTATGTCTGAGGCAGAAAACCATCAAGAAAAATTGCTGAAGACCAGGATTCCATCCAATTAAATAATTCATTCATGGGTTGTTGAAATTCCAGCCTATTTTTTCATTTCTTTACAAAGTGGCATTTTTGCTTAATATTCCTTGGTTTGGTTTGTGAACGATCTTTTGGCATAAAAATGCTGATTTTAGGAGTGTCCAGGACTCCAGCTGGGCTCCAACAGAAATGCATCATTCATCCTTCTGAGAAAACAAGTGTGTGCAAATTGTGTGTCACTGCTTTCCTCATTCCTGAATAACCTAACCTTTGTGGTTAAGCCCTGACACCCTGAAGGCTGTGCCCATATTTTATTGGAAAGGTAATTTACCCCAGATTAGGAAGAAAAGGTCTCGTGTTTCTCCTGTGCCCCTTCCATCCCAACATGTTCGTGCTGGCTGTGCACGGTGAGTAATTGTGGGGGCTGGGGCTGAGCTGGTGACTCGCAGGTGCTCCAGACCCCAGCCCATGCTGATGGGCAGGAAAATGCCTGATTTCTCATAAGCGAAGAAGCCTTGGCACACTCAATGTTTCAGCTTTCTCCCTGCCACTATGCTGAAAATCTGTATCCTTACCTGTTTCTGTGGGAAAATTATAAAGCAGGCAGAGGAAACAGAAGGGAAATCAGATACCCTTTTAACACACTCCAGTGGAAACTCTCAGGCTAGTATTTCAGCTCTGAACTGAATAATGAAATTAAATGGTAATAACAAAATAGGAGCCTTAAACGCAGCAAAACACAAAGCAAATTATGTTTGTGTTACCATTTCTTTCCTCCACAATGCTACCACTGGCGCCTGACTGGGATGTGGATAATGTGATCAGATATTACAGTGATGAACATGAGGGGAAATCTGTAAGAGATGGAAAAAGATGGACTGCAGTGGTCAAAAAAATATGCAGGCAGCTCCTGCTTAGTCAATAGAAGGTTTCATGGATGATGAAAGAAGGGTAAGGAGATTTCTGTCCACCTTCTAGGAGACATCCTCATGACAGCGCTCATGGCATCATTCAGTTCTGTTAGGACGAAGATGAAAGGACAAACTTTTTATTGCTGCAAGTATTTCTTGTGCTTCAAAGGTAAGGCCAGTGGGAGAAAGCAGATGTCTGTGCTGTTTACCATGGTTACCTGCGTGTGTCCTGCCTGGATTACAGGTAGCCTAGTGTTAGTTCTCAGGTCTGTTGTCTTCTGTGTCACCTCCCAAGAAAGCCATCTTACAATTTTCTAGATAAAAATGGTCACACAGGTGTCCTCGCTCACTTCCTAAGGGCTGCATACTTGCAGCCCTTACTGAAACCAAGCCTTCACCAGTCAAGTATTCCTATTTGGATGAATTTTAACCTTAATCTAATTATGTATTACTTTCTAGACATTGCACTTTGCAAAACTGAGATCTTGAGGGACTTTCAACTCTTTCAAAAGCCTCACACTTTGGCTTGCAAGAAATATAGAACTGTTGAAATAATTTGAGCTACACTGATTTAATATATCTGCTTAGGCCTAATAATAATTTTTACCTTCACTTTCATCCATGTCTAAGGACTGTTTTTCAAGGAATGTGAAATTCATACTGCCTCGATGAAGCATTATGAGATGAAAATTTCATCCAGAAGCTATTTTCATGATGATAATAACGCTGTGGTTACTAATAACACCATGAAAACAACTCCTATAATCTATATAGGAATCTGCAAATCTAATTAGCTAACAAATTAAATTATTTAGCAAAGTCATCTGATAGGTTTTTCAACTTAAAACCACATCTTTTCCTCTTTGATAGGATGAGAACTTCAAACATTTTTCCTCTTTTACTCTGAAGTGACATTTTCAAAAGGTACCTAGCTTGTATCACGTACCATTAGTCTTGATCTCAAGCTTGTTAAAATTAATATGCCTTACTACTAAATTCAATGAGATTTATCTCTGACCATTAATCTATGATTGCTACTAGCTTATTTTTTACCAATTCATTTAAAATGATAAAGCATAAAATGTCATGTTGCTAAAAATATCATTAAATGCAAAAGAAATTTGATTTCCCTACTGCTACCACCAAAGCCTCCCCTGTGAGCCAGTAGTCCTTACACACAATTCATACAGATACTCATCTCTGTTTATCACATTCATTGCCTTTAATCAGAGCAAGGTGGAGAGAAGGAGAGAGAAGGTGATGTTTGTGATGTTCTTTAGGCTTTCTGAACAGTCCCTGCTTCCAGCACTTCAATGACTGAGCTCTGTGTCCCAGACCTCATCAAAATCTCCTATTACAGTCCATTAGGCATTCTGCCATGGACATGAAATGTCATCTGGAATTGCACAGCTGTAGGTGAGGATGCTGTTTTTCAGTTGTCTTCAGCTGAGCCCAGAGGTGCTGAAGTCACTTGGAAATTTGCCATCAAGTTCAAGTAGGCAGTTTTGCCCCAATGTTTTCATAAAATTCCTTGCAGAAGTAGGGCCTATTGCAGCTTAACAAGAGTAATTTACATGCAACTAATTTGTAATCATGTGGCAAACTATCTTCTAGTCTGTCAGATACTTCCTCCCTTAACAGGATTTTCCCCTCCATTTAAATAGAAGCAAATTGAATATTTCATTACGTTTCTTTCTTTCTTTCTTTCTTTCTTTTTTTTTTTATTTTAATGACTGCTATTTTTAGGCAAAGAAAACTGAATTTTAGTCTCTGGTGCTCAGACAATTGAATCATCTGACAATTTCAGGAGAAAAAAATGCTGAACTAATGCAATCCTGCAGATTATTCAGCTGAGTGCTTATGTATTTGCAGGTGCCAGGACCACAGAATGAAAAGTGCAGCTTTCATTCTTTTTCAAGAGAAGAATTTTCATTCTTTTTCATTCTTTTTTAAAGAGAAGAACAATTCTTTTAAGAATTGGTTAAGGTCCTATTATTTGTTTACTACCAGGACTATGCCTGTGAGTAGTGCCCATTTCCATCTTCCTTGAACCCTGTCTTGCTGGCTCATTGCACTGTTGAAAGACAAATATATTCAGAACTTGAATGAAGATAAGAAGGGAGCAGAAAAAACACTGAGAAGTGACAGGAATTTTCATAGGAAAAATAATTAATTGCATGTATCTACCAAAATATATTTCTGCTCTTGCTTACATTACTCAGTTTCCTGTCATCTTAGCTTTAAATTAAAAACATTTCAGGTTTGCCTGATGTATTTTACCATAAACAAGCACTTGGTCACCATGACAACCATGTTACTTATTGCAATAATTTTAACTTTTAGGGATGGGCAGGAAAAGCTTCATTTGCATTCTACAATGTATTTCATTCTTTTGCTATTCAGTTTTGTAGCAAGTGAATGAAATTTTTGGGGCCATTTCCATTTTAGTCCATATCCAGTGCACCAACTCTGCTTCTACCAGAAATTATATTTTATCCTTTGTTTTTGAAGTGCAAAACCAAAGCACTATATTACAAAGTGGGAGGCATACAGGAGATGCATTTAACTACTATAAATTGCTTTTGTTAGTCTATGTGAGTAGCCTGGATGCCCCAGCTTTAAGCTGTGGCTGTGACTCAGAGACAGCTCTCACGGTGAGCAACATCGGGATGGGCTCCTGTTTGATGGAGCTCCAAGAAAAACCTACATGCTGCAGGAAACGGTGAGTCAGATGTCAGCAGCTTCCCTGTGAAACACCGCAAAACAAATGCCTTAGTATGGAGCCAGGGCAATGGATTAAAAGATGAGTTAAACCTTGAGCTAGGCAATTTCAGATGTCACAGCTGTTACAGCCTTTGTGGCCCAAAGTGATAAACTGGTGCTGTAGGCTCTTGTTCAGCACCTGGGTCAGTAAGAAGTCACTTCTAGTGATGTCTCCGAAGTCTTTTGGCTGATTTGGGGTATTGTGAGCACAAGGTGTGCTTGGATGTCTTGGCATGACATGATTATGTATTAGCCTGTGTGTCATCACCACATTGCTCAGGATTTCAAACCTGAGGTTTATGAAGCTCTGGTGGTGATGGGTGTAAGGTGATATTGAGGTGTGAGGGGCTTGGTGTTGACCAAAGCTTTTGCCACCTAATATCTCTTGCATTTTTCATACAAACGTGGGTGCACCCATGGCTATTCCTGTCCATTGCATAAGCAGGAATAACAAGCTCAATGCCTGGAGCAAGCTCCCACTCTAATGACTGTCTTACTCCCCAGATTCACCCTTGCAGTCGCAAACAGTTGTCTCTTTGCTCACAGCCTGCCTGGTGTTCAGCCATGTGGCTCTTCATCATCAAAGATGAAAATGGGTCCAGAATGAAATTCACTTGGAAGGTTTTGAAAGACCACATTTCGCAGCATCACCTGCCATTACAGACATGAAAGAACCATCAGGCTTGATTTCTGTCATGACCTTCATAGACTCCAATAGTGAGGGTGGCAAGAAATAATATTCATACATCTGAGAGATAAAGAGGCGCTGATTTCAAGAGTCTTTGACACTGAGAGTCTAGGAGGATCTGGGCCCCATCCCTCACACGTTCCTGTTCATATGGCCTGCACACTGCAGCTGTGTTTACTGTAATGATTTTCTTGTGATCACTGAGGCAGAACATTTCCCCACTCTACTGTAGTTAGGATGAGAGAAAGGAAGATAAAATATCATGTTTAAGTGTTTGCAACGAATAATCCAACTGTTTTAATTTGCTGGTATAAGTATACTTACTATTCCCAAAGATATTTTGATGGCAAACCCTTCTTTGGGCAGGTGGTGGTCTTGGCCTCCAGTAGCATTTGTTCCGTGTTAAAAGATCAGTGTTAGCCCAAGTATTCTCTAAAGAAATATTTCATATATTGCTGCTTTACTATACACCTAATATTATATATGTAAGGACAGAACATGACTCCCATAATGAATCTCACATACTCACCTGCTTATTTATTACATTACACAGAAATTTCATCCTGAGAATTATAGAGTAAGAAAATTCATGAATCTAATAATTAACAGATCCAAAGCATCGCAATCAGTCAGTCAACAATTCAGGAAAAGTGGAGATCTTTAAATTATGGTTCAATGGTAGTCCTGTTTCCTCCATCACATATAGGAATTTTTTCGTGTCACACAGCTTGTATAAAGCAGTAGCCATTTTTATTCCTTACACAGATCCTTCTCCTGTACCCATTTACTAGGCACCTCTGCAAGCCATTCTCCAAATGTCTGCAGGGAAAGTATTTCTTCAGTACCAATGTTTTGCTCTAAAACCATGCAAAAATAGTCTGGAGGTGACAGTGGGAGGGGTAGATGTGAGCCAAAACTGAGAAAAACAGCACATAAAAATATGTAAGTGCCTAATCTTTGTAAATAGGAATTATCCTGCGTTATTTTTGTTCCATTGGTCTCTTCCATTGAGAAAAGGTATTTAATGAAAATATCTATAACCAAAAGAAACGCTTTTACAGGATCCCCTAACCACGTGTTATGCTTTTTTTTACTTTCTCTGGTGAGAACATGTACGAAAAATTTAATCTGTCTGTCACAGAATACTTGTGTTTAATGTAGTGTTGAAACATATTACATGTTTGATTCATAAAGTCAACACATTAATGTGGTCTGTCTTTTGGATCTTTCATTACCTGAATCCAGTACATCTTGTCTAAACACAAATGTTGTGTGACAATTCTGTTTAGAATAGCGGGTGAGCTCCTGCTTGCTGCACCAAACTCAACTTGAAATAAAAATGGCTTTAAAATAAATGTAAATAAACACAGCATTAAAATAAACATAGATTTCATTTCACTGCCTTCTGACTGCAGGCATGTTTGCTTCATGATTTCAAGATGTTGGAGTCTTGGTTTTGTTCTTTTTCTCCACAGAATGCCTGTCTATATCCATTTGTTCAGTAGAAGGTAGTAAAGGGATTTCCTGCATGCTTACTGTCCTTTAATTAACTTTAACTTTCTTTAATTTTCATCAGAATACTGTTCTGCCTCGTGGACCATGCCATTAGGATCGTACATCTGAACCATTCTGTCCACAGTTCAGTTCTCTGAAAAAAAAAAGAGAGCACCAAATCTGCTATAATACAAAAGTATTATACAAAAAGGGAGAAAAACAAAAACATCTTAAACTTCCATTGAGGAAAAAAGGAAATTATGGAAGCCAGCACTAAGGTTTGGTGAAGTGAGCAAGAGAAAAAGTGCTTTTTCAATATATCCGTTTGTAGATCAAAAAGACTCTAAGTTTCCCTTGGATCAGTTCTCCAGTTCTCCTTTTGCCCAGCACCCAGGAGATGCTCAAGTGACTACCTTCAATCTGGAAGAAGCAGGCACGTATGGGCTGATTCCATGGCTATCTTCTAAAAAATAAATCCTCACAGTAATCTTCCTATTAATTAAGATTTTGTTATCTCAGGAGTCATGCAGAACTGTCATCATTCTAGACACCAGACGGGTTACTGATTGCAGAGGATGTGAGTGGGCAGGATGGGGACAAAACAGCTAGAATAAAGCAGAATGAACTTTGCAAGCCAGCCATATTTGGTAATTGCACATTTGTGGGTTTAGTATTTGTTAGGAGCACAGTTCAGCCTTCTATTAAATGTTGGCAGTTTGATACGTGGTGTCTCATAACAGCCTTAGTCATGACCCAACTGCTTTAGTCATGCAACAAGTTCAGATTCATTACTTCTGTTGCTCATTTTGTTTCCCTTTGGCAGCAATGTAAAGAAGAAATACAGCTGCAAAGGTATCCTCCTCCTCTCCCCGGTTTCCTTTGTCAGGAAAGCCCAAAAACTGCTGTGATTAGTCAGGTGTTGAGTACTTATTATCTACAACAATTCACATGGACAATTTCAAGACAAAGTTTACTTTTATGTCAGTGTTTTAGAGAAGGGAAGGGAAGAAAAAAAGAAAAAGTAAGATAAAAGCTTTGATCTTATATTATTAATTGAAAACAGGTGAATAAGTGTCTCAGTATAAGGCTGTACAGTAAAAAAACAATTTATTCAAACAAAAAACAAGTGATGATGGGAACAGTTCATGGGGGGTGTTTGATTTTCTTAAAAAGGCATTAATTATAAGTACTACACAGCCTTCAGGGCAGAATAAAATAGTAAAATGGTCACACAGTAAATTAAGAAGTAGCCTGATTTAATAGCAAAGTATCAAAGCAATACATAATTGACAGTGAAGTCTGTGGACAAGATTTACAATTAGTTGGTTTTGAGAAAAGATGATCTTCCAAACTCAAGCCAGTCAGCAAATGTCCACAAACTCTGGACTTCATGCCCCCCTGTCTGGCAGGGCTTCCACCATTTTCAGACTGAACCCAACTGCGCAAAGTGTGCTCAAAACACTCAAATGTATTTTTTGGAATTGTCACTCTTGTCAATTGTTTTGGATTAATTCTTTCACCCACAATTGGGGCAATTGTGCCAGACATGCAAAATGCTGTAAAGGGCTTGTGATTAGAAATGCAAGGTTCAGTGGAATAGGCAGCACTAGGATGAATGGTGAGTACAGCACTCGTGCACGGCTTGCAAACCCAAGGCCAGGCACCAGGCAGTTTTTCCCAAGGCACTGCAGATACAGCTCCCAACATCATCTAGACTTCAAAGAGTGCCCAACCCAAAGGACTTTCATTCTATGTAAATTTTATTCTACAGTGCCATTACAGTTTTTCAAAGCCGCAATTTTATGATTCATCTAGATTGACTGTTATAATAGCAAATGTTTTAAATTAATACAGTATGTTTGCACTAAAGAAGTGGGAACAGTCATGTGAAGTAACTTACCAGTACATTATGGGATTATTCCTACATTCATTCCCATTCAAACAGATGTATCAGTCCTGTGTTACCCATTAACATTTTAACTGACAGAAGATATCGCTTGCTGACATACAGAAAATATATAATTAAACAGCTGGCTAGTAAAAAAGCCAGCTCACTGAAGAACATATTGAAAGCAAACTGCTAATAAATACATTTGGAAGTATGCAGTAATATATTAAGTCATTTGCATGATCCAGAGTGACCTGTGATTTGCCATAATAAGATACCTTTGGGGTTTTTTTTTGTTTGTTTTAATTTACCTAGTACACTACTGCAATTAAATGGCATTAAGGAGAACTTCAGAATACAAATTTCTGACCAGATGAATGACATTTAAATCATGAAATTAACCACACATTTATTAAAGTTCTGTCCCAGCACTGCAAGCTGGCAAGACAAAACTGTATTCCCTTTCATATGGGCTCTGCTGGGAGACTTTGAATATTATTATTACGGATTGAGGGGAGGCATGGGAATTGATGCCATAATGAAATCCAGCAGATCATTATGAGCAGAGAACTGAAGATCATTCACCAAATTTTTCACACTGAGGAATAACTGCATGAAATAGCTATTCCATTTGCAATGTTTTCCATTAGAAAGTCAGTATTTCCTCTTAAATATTTCCCTACACCTAGAGGAGCTGCTGTCCTGTAAGTGCAGAGTAGCATATGATATAGGTAAGTACACTTTTATATTCTGGATAGTGGAAAAAGTTGATGTAGTATTTAACTCTGCAAAATATAACTGTATACTTACATTTAAAGTTTGTAAGGATGTGAAAATCCCCTTTGTTCAGCAATGTACTGATTCTTAAGTACTGTTGAAAGTTGCTTTCCACTACACGAATTCTCAAGCAATAAGCCAGACCCTCCTTACTGAAAAAGAAAATACACCCTACCAATATAAACTAGTTTTGGTACTGAGAAGAAAGTCCTCAATAGACAACAAAAATTAAACATTATTTCCTGCTACAAATGCAGAATACCCACTAAAATCATGTCTGAGTATTGCTGTAACATACAGCCAGCCAGAGCAGAACAGCATCATGTACCTGAGCTACTCACTGACACCTGAAACACTGATCATTTCTCAGTGATCTTTCACCCCAAAACTGTAAGAGTGACTTTGGGGCACTTCCCATTTCCCTGCTTTATGTATCATGGAAACACCTGCAATTTAAATTCAAACTTTATTAATATCTTTTTCCTGTGTACAGTCTGTGTTTAAGAATCTGTCCATGTCAGCTGGTATTTCTAAATCTTAGTGACACTTTCTAACAAGCAATGTATTGGATTTCATAAGCTATTTAAATATGAAACTTCACTGAAATCTCCTTGATCTTTTATCCTTTTCTGCTATACATATTTAAGAATATTCTCCTGTCTTTCCTTCTTTTCGTTCTTTGTCACAGAATTAAATCCTTCAAACAAGAACAGCATGACTTGTGCAACAATGATTATTATTCACAAGAAAATTGGCCCGTCACACACTGTGTATTCATTTTTGATGTGTAAATGGGGAGTTTTTGAGGTTTGAACATCACTGTAGGAAACCAGAAACCTAAGCATCTCTAAACTTGCTGTCACTGTACCCAAATCCTGTGCAGCTTGGCCCTTGTAAAAGCATTTGCATGCATTCAAACCAAGAGCAAACCTATCAAACCTGGCTTGCCTGGTGCTCTGAGCGGTGAGGTGGAGAATAGCCATGCTTTACACGTCTGCCATGTCTGAAACAGCCAGCTTTGGACAGGGTTGGAACAGGTGAGAAAAGGTAAATGTAGGAGAAAATGTCAGAAGCCTTCATTGAAAAGCTGAACACAGAGAAGATTACATGTAAAAATGGCACTGATAAAAAACAAAATTCAAATATTCCTGGCCTCAGAGGACATTTGCAGTCACTGCTGTGCTACAAAATACACAGCTCGGGTTCATCTCACTTTGAAACCCAGCTTCTCCTGAGTTTCTGCTTCCAATCCAGATGAAAAAGGCTGCTCAAGAAAACTCTTTAAAATATGACCAACTGAATTCTATGGCAGAAAGCCTGAACTTTGGCAAAATTTACCCTGAATTTACCTTTTAATTTGATGGGATTTTAAAATATTTACCATAAGACAGTAGCATTCCTTATAGATCTTTAGGGGAATTTTTTAGGCTCTTTAATGTTGACTTAGAATGTATCAAAAATAGTTTCTAAAGAATAAAACTTACCAGAGCCTCTGATCACTCAAATCTGTTCGGACAACCTTGCCTGCTACACATTTGAAACCTTGGTGAGAGAAAGCCAGAAACTGATGGTGGGTGGAGAGAGAAGATAAGCAACCTGTTCCTTTACCCAGTGGAGTGGCTGTGCTGGACAGCCTATCCTTTCCCCTACAATTTCTTATGGAACAAAGCAACAGACCCTGTTCTCAGAAATAAAGCCATTTGTGGCCCAGGCAAGCAAATGCTAGCAGGTATTTCATTACCCTCTGTGGTTTTTCAAGTTGGCTTTTTTCCTGTGTAGACAAAAATAGCTGTAGCTCTTGCAGTGACCTTCTGAATCAACCTTGTGTCAGCACACTGGCAGTCCAGAACTGAAAGGGGATGAATCTTTGCTCCATTCTGCAACAATATCTCTCTGTTCTGCTGAAGGGGAGGTACAACCTACTTTTTGTCTGGGTTTTGAGCAATTTAACATCATATCATGAAGAGAAAAGGTTATATAAAGAAAAATGGAGCAAGAACTATGCTGCTATTGGGGGGGGGGGGGGGGGAAGAAACTGTACAAGCAACAAAGAACAAATTTTTTGAAGAAGGGAGAAAGAAAAAGCATCTAACTTCTAGAAACTTTCCACTCAAAGATAAGATAAATAGGCTTCCTGGGGAAAAAAAAAGACATATCCACAAAACATACACACACTTCAGGGGCAGTTTTCAAGAACTTCTATGTAACACCTACCACTTAGGACAAAGCTTCTTTTATGATATCACCTCAAAATATAAATTTGGTGTGGTGCTTCTGACACTGCTAAAAAGCCATGCATGACACAGAGGAGCACCAGGAAGGTCACTCCAAAAGTGTCTGCACAGCACAGTTCCTGTTGCTTCAGTCAAACAAGCAGAACCTGTATTTGAGCTCTTACATCATTCCAAAACTGGCTGGGCCTGTTTTTCCTAAGCTCGTAAATTTATGAAAATGTCAGCCACAATAACAAATCTGTGGCTTTGCAAGTATGCCAGGAGCACGTGCTCGTAACAGGACTTCCCCAATGAATCCTTGGAATGCAGTTCAGCCAGGCTTGAGCTACGGGTAGCATATTCCCACACTCACTCATGTTGAAGTAGGTTTCCCAAAGTAATTTTAATTTTAGTTTTATATGACTACTGCTTAAATAGTATGGATCCACTTCCTGGGAATTAAATACCAGCTTAGATGAATGGACAAATTGTTATCTCTACAAAATATTTAATCCCCCCCCCCACCAAATTCCCTGGTCATTATTAAAAGCAGAATACATCTGCAGAATTCATCAAAGTAAACATTGCAATTAAGCACCATTCAGGAAAGCCTTGAGGAGTGAGAGTTTTTGTTTGGGTTTTGACTGTGGCCTTTCAAATACTTGTTTAATAAGAATTTGGTCAAAATCTGTTAGTTTTGCAGTAATGGTCTTTTTATTCAACCAGTTGATGAAATTAAGAGGGAAATGATGCCAAGGCCTGATTTTGGATGTTCCTATATACACATTAATTTTTAAAAAACATAAATTTGTTTTAATGTAATTTATTACAGACATATGAAGCATTAGTTCTGAATATATATCTAATGCTATAGTATTATAAGACAGCTGAACATGAGTCAATTCTTCCTCTCCCTACACTTTGACTAAAATATGTTAGTCACATGTTTTACTGTGAATTTAGTGCTTTTTCTTGTGCTTTGGTTTCAGTAGGCTGGCAGTTTGCATGCATTATGAAATAGTATTTTATACTCCATCGTTGAGACTGAAGCTGGATGAATTTCATCTGCACTGCTACCCCATTAAATCTCAAAAAAAAAAAAAAAAAAAAAAAAAAAAAGGTAGGTCTCAGTTAAATTTTTAGTTTAATTACCAAATCTCAATTTGGAAATTTTTAGGTGATAGGCAAAAAGAAGATATCCTTACACTGAAAGGACTCAATATCAAAACATAAAGAAAAAAAAGCCAAATGGTCCTGCGTTCAAGTAATTACAGAAGACTTCAAGTCATTTTTAAAAAACGGCTATTGAAGGCTTCTGTTGGTCTGTTTGATTTTCCTGCATCATGATATAGATTTACAATTGTCACAGTCTATGAAAGTTATGTTTCCCAGCATAGACCCAGCTTGTTATACATGAGATACCTTCTTGCCTAAACAGACGATGCCTGTACTATGAAGAGATGCAGAAAAAAAGTATTAGCAGAAAAAAAAGCTCTGGGGTCTGACCTTATTGCCCACCTGCTCTGTGCTTTTGGCAGAAAGGAGGAGCCCAGGTCACAGGCTGGTGTTTGTGCAGCACTTACCTAGCAGAGGTCTGCTGCTAATAGAAATAAATAGGAAAAGCTACAGAGAATGTGGCGCAGACAGACTTCTTAAAGTGTCTTTTTTTGGGCTGCTTTATAAACTAAGACTTAATAAGACTCAAGCTTAAGCTCTATCACCTCCTTTTGACCTCAGACAAAGGAGAACGTTCTCGAGCCAGAGGAAGCACTAGAAGTAAACTTTTCACCTGCACATTAGAGTGGATCCCAGAAAAAGATCTGACTCACTTAGGTAAGCACAGACACAAAAGCAAGCCTGAAGGTTAGAACTAGCTTGTTTATCAGCACTTTGACAGTTCAGTTGCGCCCTCTCATACCTGGAATGATGAAACTCTCCATCAGTGGTCAGGTAATAATGATGGGCAGTGCCCAAGCACAGCATCCCTGCGACCCTGGGCTCATGGTCAGTCTTGCTGAGCCTCCTGCCCCTGCACCTCTCAGCTCTGCAAGCCCAACAGCTTGGGTGAGGTTCAGCACTAGAGCCCCAGACACATACTAGCACTTCTCAATGTTGCAAAAGTTAAAAGGGTTCCAGCAGGAAGATGTTTTGCTTCATGTGTTGAGTGTGTGCACGATTCTATCTCCAGCATTTCTTTAGTGCTATGTTGGGTTACAGTATTTCAATTCACTGGTTTAAAATATTAACATTTCCCTTAAATTTGACATCAAATCAGTTCTGTGGGATTCTTGGGAGGAAAAAGGATATTGATTCCTTTCCTTTTGTGTCCCCAGCTCATGTCTGGGATCAGCACAGTATTTCAACTTTGACAAACAGAAGATGCTTGTAATTGGGTTAATAACTGCCTTGGGATTAGGGGAAAAAAAGAAGTCAAGGTCTTCAAATAAGCTGTTTAGCAGCCATGAGACAAAGAAACCCTTGAACGTCACAGCTACGAACATGAATCTGAAAAAATAGGCCCATAAATTCCTTTGGGCAGGTTATCTGAAGAAAATCAGTGATGTGAATGCAACTTCAGGCATGGAAGTTTTTTTCTTAAGTGGTTTAAACTAAAAAAAATACAAATAATATTTCCTTCCTTGTAATGATCATATTCAAGTAGAATTCATCTGCCTTTGATTGAATTTTTAAGAATGATTGTTTCAGTACACGTATTTCCTTCTTAATGGTTCCGTCTTCCAAAGCAAGCATTTATTACATTTCCGCAATTCTTTTGGGAGGAGTATGGAAGGTTTGTTGTTTTCTTTTCTTTTGCTATATAGCTGTACCTTCTTCTAATAACTTGGGAAACAGCTA
The DNA here is from genome assembly GCA_013397895.1 of Origma solitaria. Classification (NCBI taxonomy): domain Eukaryota; kingdom Metazoa; phylum Chordata; class Aves; order Passeriformes; family Acanthizidae; genus Origma; species Origma solitaria. Next base: position 1,481,238 of record VZRL01003807.1, read on the forward strand.
AACTCTAGCTATACTGGAGTCATGTGAGTTTCCTCAAATTGTGTTATTACTTTCCTGGGAGTAGTTTCAGACAGATCTATCCAAAATAATTATTGTTTACAATGAGTTTCTATATTTCATAAAAAATAATATCTTATTATTTTGTTATTTTTTATTATTATTTTCTTATTTTCTGTTCATGCAAAAAATCACTTGTATTAAAAAGGTAGACATAAATAGTGTTTAGAAATCACAGGATTAACTTATTTCCTCAAAGGCATTTACATTCTTAATTGTATTTTGAAACAAAAAAAAGGTGATAGGACTTTTCTGTCCCAAATCAAAATATTCTTCATGTTTTGAAACATCCCTTTATTATATATTGGCAGCTTTTGCATTTCAGCCATCAGTGCTGTCTAGGCTCCAGCTGTAATATTATCTCCCTTTTCAAAAGAGGTACTCATGACTTTCCTCCATCACCTCCACAGAGGATGAAAGTACCATTTACCATTTCAAATAGAGTCTTTTGTCTCTGTTCACAGCACTAGAACTTGAATCCCTCATAGATTCTAACCTCCTGTGCACAGGCCATGGCAGAAAACAGTTATGAGCTCACCATCCACTCTGGAAAAACACTCACCCAAAAACACCCCCACACTACAGCACAACTCCTCTGTACAGTAAAATCTTCTCAGATATCACCTTCTCCACATGGCTGTCAGGTACTTAGAAAGCACAAGCAAGAAAGAAATTTATATCACCAAGTCCTGAGCAGACACCTATCCAAGCACCCCCTGTAGCATGGAACATGAGCTGGGTGTCTAAACTCTCACCTGGTAAATGCTTCTAATCACTGATGTCCCAAACTCAAAAGGAATCCCCCATCTCACTTCCCAACCTTTCAGCCATCTTACGCTCTTACACTGTCCCTTTCCTTGTAGCATCTTGCTATTCATAACACCCCAATGGAAGACAAAACTATAGGCCCACAAGTTCCTTTGGGCAGGTTATCTGAAGAAAATGAATGATATGTATGCAACTTTGAGCAGAAAAAATTTTTTTCTGAAGTGGCTTAAACTAAAAACAAGTACAAATAATATTTCCTTCCTTGTAATGATCACATTCAAGCAGAATTCTCCTGCCCATGATTGAATTCTTGAGAATTATGAATTTTTAGACTTATGAATTTTTAAGCCGTTAAAAAGTAAAGCAAAGAAAGTTGTGGCAGGGCAAGGAATTGCATGCAGATTTACACTGTGCCATGGTTAATGCACAGCTCTGAGGATTGTCATTGGCCCGCTTCAGGCTTTTCAGGCTGAAGTCTGCACAACAGGCAGATCCTTCAGAGTCTGGGCAAGAAGTAACATAAAGAATAAAACCATAATTTTTAGATATTTATGACAGTTCAGAGTGATGGAGGCTGGCATTTCAAGTGCATTTTGTGTTTCTGACATTATCTGGCATCAGATGGGATCATTGCAAGCAGAGACAACTTCCCACAGGGAAGGCAATTTCCACAGAGCAGCATATTTATCTCCTCTCATCATTTGTTTCACTTCCCAAGGAACCAGATGGATGTACCCCGATAAAGTTCTGGCTGAGGAAAGCGAAACATTAAAATTGGTCCCATACGTGATTTAAATAAAGAATAAGGGAATGTATCCTAATAACAAGTTTGTACAAGACATGTAGGTTTGGACCTGCCTGAGGATGTCCACACATGTGACTGCAGGGTGTGGCAGCAGGGATGCGTGTCCTGCTGCTCTCTCCTGGAATCACAGGTAAGAGCAGGGACAGGGACAGTGCAGACACAGACACTGCCACACAGCTTTGCCAGCCAAGCACACTGCAGATTTCCAGGGCTGGAGTTGCTCTCCTTGGCACAAGCTGGTGTGTATGCTGGAGCCTTCTGTATCTGTAACTGAGCCCTCACCCTCATTTTCTAGGTCTGCTCCTTTTTATCTGTGCTAGGTATTATGAAGCTGCTACAGCTCTCCTGGAATTCCTTCTGCCATACATTTTTAACACTAAAAGGTTCACTGTCACTGTGTAATCTTCCAAAGTTCCAGTTCCTGCTACTTGTAGCATCAGAGTAAAAATGTTTCTTTGTTAAATCTAGCAAAGAATTAATTTATTTCCGTTGGTTTTTTACGCTACTGCCTTGAGCCATCTGGATGATTAGTAGAAATATAAATGATTGCTTCAACTATTAACACTGGTGACCTTTGCTAAAACGCAGCAAGGAGGAGAAAAGTATAGTGAGGCTGCCTTGCTAATAGTAATAATCAGCCAGGAGGTCTCAGTGGGGAAGGAAAAACATGGAGCTACATTATATGGGAGTTCAAACAGGGAGACAGAGGAGAAGCAGAAAGCAGGAGAAGTATTTGATACTTGTTCCACTCCTACCTCTGTATCTCATGATACTGTCATATAAAATGTTACAGAGAATTTAGTGAGACATGAAGCCAAGAGAGACACTTGGTCTGACCCAGCACAACAATACTCTTGGTTTGGAGAGCTAAAGCACATTTCTAAAATGCTCTAAATGCCATGATTCCCAAATAGACATCTAGCTACTCAGGTAGTGTTGTGCAGTGTTGATTTTCCCTGCATCAAACCTCTGAGGACTGCACACCATTACAAACCACTTGGGTCTTGCCATGCTTATTTCAAGTGTCTGGATTTATGACGATGCTCAGGCAAGGGGCTGAATAGGTAGGCAATCTTCTCCCCCTGCGGCTGATGGCCTTGGTTTGTGCAATGTGCAGAGTTCGCTATTTTCTTCTGACTGCAATCTCGATGCTGAGTGGCAGGTGGGGGAGAAAGTGCAGAGGAGAGAACAGCAGTTCTCCCTCCCATATCCAACTACTTTCACTGCATTTCGGGGTGAATGCTCTGGCTCTGTCTTAATCTTAGTCAGGGAACAGCCTGAAAAACACCAGAGAGTGAAGATTAGCAAAATAGGAGTCCAATACGGTAGGATGCTCAGGCAGAGTGACTCCCCTCCCCAGAGAACTTAGTAATTTACCATCTGGTTGTTCTCCAGTTCTCAGGCAGTTTCAGCCACATGGTTTCCCCAGGGAATAGGACAGCAATTAATGGTGATTTTCTCAAGTGGAGACATTTCTGTAGTGTTGTCACTCGTGGATGAAGTGCTGGTGGGAACAGCAGTGGCTTTGGTGATTTCCATGCACCCGTCCTGAACAGCTGGGTAAAGGCACAGCTTTGCTTCCCACTGCATGGAGCCCTGGTAGCTCAAACACAGAACAGTGTGAGACCATTGGGACTTTCAACCTATCTCCAAAGACTTCTGGTACAGAATTTTGGTGCAAGACTAGGAGTGTACCGGGTGAAATACAGCGAAGAGGTTAATTAGGGTTTATTTACTGAGTTGTGAATAAAAGTCTCTATTTTCTTGTTGAGATGGATTGGCTTTTTTGCAACCAGTAACATCACTGTTATAAATAGCTGTGCTGAAAACAGTGTCCAGGGCACTTTTACCACCCACAGCCAGAACCATCTCACATCTTCAGTTCCTTCCCTAGCTTGTTCAATCCCCTAGCACACAGCTCTTCCTAACCCAGAGGATGGGGAGATTCTCCTCAAAGCCGTTCTCTTCCCTCTCTAAACTGAAGGAGGAACACCCCATCTAGGCTGGAGTGCATCAGATGGACTATCCAGGCTGATCCAGGCAGAGCAACTTAGGGGAGAGCAAATACAGCAGCACACCCACAGCTGGTGTGGATGCTCTGTGCTGCTGCAGTGGGTCTGAGACCCTTGGTAGTAGTTAAATCTCCTCAGCTGAACATTGAGGGTTGGATTTCCCAGATGAGAGTTTTTATTAATTCAGTCTTCATAGTTTTTAGCAGACAAAGCATGTGACTTGAAGAGCTAATTCTGCTGCCCCAGTATTAGTTATCTTCTTTGATGGGACGGCTTACACTGCACTAGGCCCTTTGAGTCTCAGGCAAATAATTGAAGGATGCTCATCACTCGCAAGTCAGTCTGCTCTCTGAAGGACTCCACTGAATGCCTGGGAAAGGCCCTCACTGCTTTCCTCCCCTGGAATAGAAACCCTTGACAATATTGCCCTGTGATACTAGGGCTCTCCCTCTCCCTGGATTAAACAGGTCAGCAATACAATGGGTTTCTACCCACGAGGATGCCCACAAGCAGGTCCTGGCAGTGCTCCCTCTCCTTCTAACCCCAGCAGGATCTCTGTCCAGACACCATCAGGTGATCTGTGACATTCCCCAGGATCAGCTGGCAGCAGCCCCCAGCTGCACCTCATGCTGCACCACACACTGCAAAATTAGCTGTGATGTAATTAGGAGCAAGGAGAAGAATATACTATGCAGAGGTGGCCTGGGAGCCTGAGGCAAAAGACTTTTGTCCATCGGCTGGTGGGCTGAGTAACTTAGAAATTCTTAAATAAATGGTGCTGGGCTCTAGAAAGAATTCAGAGTAGAAGAGAAGGAATTTTATCTCTGTTTCATCTGAGAAGAAAAAAAAAAAACAAAACAAAAAAGAGGGGTAGTAACAAGTTCCCAGTGGCTTCTTTTAAAGGAGCTTGATCATAAACAACATGAAACAATATCAAAAAATTGTGTATAAAAACCCACACAATCTGACCTGTGTTGGCTAGAGACTTTCCTCTGGTAACAGAATAGTTGAAAAGCTATGTTCAAAGGAGGTAAATAGTCTAAAATGTAAATCCAAGGAACAATTACTTCATTGCTGTGTTTCTGATGTGTTCAGACAATGGCTGACATTCTCCCCACATTTTTAGAAGAAGCATTTTTCAAGTGACTGGAAGAGCATCTGCTATTCTCTCTCCTTTCTCATTGTGAGTCATGAGGACATAGCATGGAAAGGGCAGGTGGGGACAGCCTGTGGTAGGGAGCAGCTGCCACCCCAAGGTGGGCCAGAGGAGGAACACCCAGTAGCCCCCCAGGACTGGTCTCAGCAAGGGCTGGCAATAAAGCCCAGAGCCACCCTAGCACATGGAAGGGCATATTCATGTAAAAATTATCATCTCACCTTGGGGAGTAGATTCTGCTATCCTACCATCTGCTTGTTCTATATTTACTGTACAGTGAAGACTGAAATACACTAGAATAAGTAAGTACAAGACCAAGCCATATGGATTCCAGAGTCCTTTGAATAGATAAGGCTCATCAGGAATCACTCAGCTGTCTAGGTGAACACTGAGCCCTCACAGAGCCAGTGACTTTTCCAAGGACGTAATTCCTTCTTGCTCTTTCTCCTGTGGATCATCTGAGCTTAGAAGGAAGCCCAGCATTTATTTCATCAGTATTGGGCAATGTCACACTTCTGAGCCACAGCTCAGAGGAGCTGAGGAGTGAAGGGGGTACCAGAGAGCCACGTACAGCACTAAGCAATCGAGGGCAGAACAGGTTTGTCGTGTCCTTGTTAGCCTAAAATCACTTTGCCACAAAGCATCTGGAATGCACAATGGCATTGCCACAAAGGACAGCAGGTCCCAGGCGCTGTGCCAGGTCCACATTCAACTGGGGAGCTCATCCCCTCTCCTGGCTTCTTACTGACTCACTTTCTGCATGCTTTGGTCCCCGTGGCAGGAAGTCAGAACCTGCTGGGTGATGTGCACAGTGACAGTACACCTCTCTAGATGAAACAACACAAGCCCTTTTTGAAGTTAATCTTCAGTAAAAATGTATGAAGTCCTAAGAGGGGGAGGGAGACAGAAAGCCTCCTGGGTCTGGTTGAAAGAGGCAGATGTGAATACCTCTAAATGATATATTTGAATTTGATTCCTTTCATTAAGCAAAGGTCTTTGTTGCCTTTACACCTGCTTAGGAGACAACAGAAAGGAGGCATTCTTGTCAAGCCATTATGCACAGGCAGGAATCCACATTAATCACTCCATTCCGGCTGCTGACCATTTCAGACATAAAGGGCACACCCCACTTTGAACTAGCATGATGGTTAGAAGCCACTTGTAAATGAGTGCCGATAACCTCAGAAGACCATGACTGGCTAACACAAATGCGGTGACTTAAAAAATGAAAAAATGAAAGGAAAATGTAATCAATAATTCAGAAGATTTCCTGAATGAGATATGATTCAGTGTGCTCCAAACCCTCAGCTCTCATCTATTCTCTTTCTGCTTACAGCTCACTGAAGCAAGTTAAACATTTTTTGCTCCCTTTGATGCATATATAAACAGATAAACCCATTGAAGTGGCATGGCATGATAACATGTATTTGTGATACTGGACATGCACAGCCCTATTTATCTATGACCATTAACAAGGGTCCTCTGAGACATATTGGCATATTGTAATGAAGTCCCCATTGTATCCAAGACCAGTCCCCATCCCTGACAAGTGTCACACTGGCTCTGCTGCACTCAGTTGTCAGCAAAACATGAAAAAAGCAGTGCATAAAGAGGTCTTTGAAAATTCTGCTTCAATGTCTTTGCAATTTATGGCTGCAAATCAGAATATTGCCTCATGGGATTGAAGGGTGAATGGTGTCTCCATTCCCCTTTGCTCACAGAGGTCCACAAATGTTTACATTAAATTTATATTACTTACATAAGAACTAAAATTCCAAATTTACTCCCCTGCTTCCTCCACCTTGTTCATAAAGGATTGAAATGTCCTTTGATAATATCATGCCCAAGCCACTTGCTCAATTTGAAGCTGAACTAAACATTTACTGTATAGAAATCTATGGAACACAAATCAGAACTTTTTGAAAAGCTTTCTGTTCCATGATTAATAGATTACTGAATTCAGAAATAAAGGTTTTCAAAATGTGGTCTTTTGGAGCTGGGCAAAAAGGCAATTATTTTATCATGTCAAATCCTTGCAGTTGCAATATTTATAATAGACATTGAAAAGCTACAAGATAAGCCTTAAATGTTCTGCCCTCTTCATTTCAGGGAATGATATTTTTGCCCTAGAAAGGACTAAATTGATGCAAAAGTGACTCAGTTTCTAAAGCAGCTGGTAAACATTAGGCTGATAGTGTGGTTGTACTCTGACAAGTTGCTACATAAAACTGGTAATTGAACTTACCCATTTTGTGGTGAGTATTCCAAGCCATAGCAAAGCAGTGCCAAAACTAAATACCTTCTGCTTCTTCTCCCTGTTAGCCCAGCACAATCAATGCAACCAAGGGAAAAGGAACTGCACTAAGGCTTTTCTGTGTTTTACTTGGACATCACTAAGATAATGGAGTGGCTCAGCCATCACAGGAAGTTCAGCTGGAAGAGATAACAGCCTATTAAGGCTGATAGACCTCTAATAAGCAGACCTTCACTAAGATATTGAAATAAAGGAATAATTGTGATGTTCCAGATCAAAGACTTCAAGATCTCAGTCTGCCAGAGCCATTATAAAAAGTAATATCTTATATAGAGTTGCCAGAGGATGAATTGGGACATTTTTATGACCATTTAAAACAAACAGACCAACCAAAAAACAGTCATATTAAAAAAATAAACCTATTCACAGGCTACAGCAGAATTGATGCACTAAAGAAAAAGCACAGATTGCACAGACTCTATTTAGAGTTGTTATGTACAACTTGAAGGAAATACAATGAAGTATAAACAAGTGAGGTCCAGCAACAGATTCCTAGTTTCAAAGCAAAATGTGCTACACACTTTTAAGTTTTTAATGCAGATTACAGAAGTGAAAACCAAATCCAGTTCCTACCAAAATCTGTGATGAGATTTGATTTGGAAAAGAAAGACACTTTCCCTGGAACTTCAATGCAATTTTTTTCTTCCTTTGTAGAATGAAAAATAAGAAATGTTATTGGGTTAATCCACCTGATCTTATAAATAACTACAACAAAAGGAGAAAAGGGAAAGGAGATTGCTGCTCAAAGTAAAACTGTTTCCATAAGGTATATGCTCATAAAGGACTTCTCTGGGAAGGATGAATATGGGTATGGATAGGTCTAGTGCATAGGAGTGGCTTCCAGGAGAGCTTTAAGCGTCAAGCTTAGAGCAAAATGTACTGCACAGAACACTCTAAACTGCGTATAGAAGGACAGCAAGGGAGGCAAACATGACGGACCCCACTTCTCACAAGATTGTTCCGTAAGCAGCTGAAGGGGCGCTGGGCACACTGAGGAGCCATTCCCTAGCTCCTGACAGGCCAGACTGACTCGGGAGCGTGCTCCTCATACCATCCTACTATTCTTTCTTCTGCCAGAAGCTCATGCTCTTTTCCCCTTGCCACAACTGACTAGATCAAAACCAAGAGACCCCTCATCTTTTGAGTGTCAGCTTCACCAGATAGCACAGTCGAAAGGACTGGTAACATCTGCACTGGTAACATCTGATGCTCACAAGACTTGGGGGAAGGAAAGAAGGGGTACTGCAAAAAAACACTGCACTTGGCAGTACAAAAGAGAAAAAGAGGAAAAAAAGAGACTTCTGGAAAAAAAGGCACTGGATGCTGCTGTAGTAAAACTCTCTGGAGAAGTGTCCTATATCAGGATCTCCCTCACTAACTACTCTCTTGTTTCTCATTAACTGATGGAAGTAGGGACAGAATGCTAGGAAATGTGAGGGCTCAGTGCATTGACCATGTTGAAGGCAGTTCAACAGGCAGCTCCAAAACTGAGCCATTGTTTCCACCTTTGATCAAAGAGTAACTCAGAGTCCATGACCAACTTATGAAATATTTAAGGTGGAAAAAACCTAAAATGTGGTGTGTTGTAGTTGCAAAGCCAAAATGAAAATTCTGCCTGAAGCGAGAGGAGTGCAAACTGTGCTGTTTCTAAGTCTGCTTTTCACAGATGCATGTAGGTGCTCCCTTTAATATCCTTTTAGAAACCTGGAACCCCATGACTTTCTGGAATACTTCAACTGGAAATTTGCACTTTTCTTTTTTGGAGCTTTTGATTAACTACAAAACATGATAGGTTTGTGAAGTTTTTTGCACTCCATGCACTTTCTACTGCAAATTTAAGATATTATACAAGGATTTAAATTGCACACATGAAATATTTTCTGAGACATCCATGGTCTTATCTGTGTATCCTTCACTTTTCCCCACAGCTTGAAAATGAAATGGCAGTATGTAATACAGCCAGGGCACACAAAGGCTGGATATTCATAATACATCACCAAAAGTTCGCTCCCTTACCAGGGAAATATTTGCATTATGCTACTGGTTTTTTTAACACTCTATGCTGTATTTCCTTTTTACAGATGGATTAGTATCTTCATGGACTGATATTCCTCTTTTCCCACTGCTCTGGCATGGGTCAAGACATGCAGGGCTTTTTATCTGATGATCTTTTCAGAACTTAGAAAAGGACTTCAGAACAAATCCAGTAACTTGCTTTGGCATCTAATAGGTTGGTGCTATAATGTTGAACATTTTTTATGCCTTACCTAAAATTAGCTTCTGTGTAGAACAAAGGAAAAAGTAATTCTCAAGGGTCATTCCTCATGCATTTTGCTTGGAATTTAATGAATACACTTGTATCCTTCCACAATGTGGTCTTCAAAATCTCTGATACAAAAAATACAAGAGGTCTCTTGATTTAGGAAATTAAATGCCATTATAGAAAACTGCATTCTCTCTTATATCTCTTCTTGGAAATGCTGAACAAGCTACTTAACCAATATTTTCTAAGGTGATCAGAATCTGTTTCATCCTAATTTTCTGGCCATTTACCCCGGAGCTGTTATATACCAAGGTGCTACATAATACTACAGGAAAATCTCAGGTTCCAAACTCCTCAGACTGAGCCCATTGGGTTAATGGAAAGATGCTTTTTGTCCTTCATTCTGCCCTCTGTTCAAGCGGACAAATACCACCGCCTTTCCCCCCGGAGCACCCCAAAAGGATAGTTAGTGCTTGTGAATCATTCCAGATGCACCAGTGATTGATGATACCAAGAAGCACATGAGAAAAGATCAATCTACAGAGCGTGGGTGGAACAGTTCTCAGTAAATAAGGCCAGGGTTTATATGGTGAACATGAAGGAACAGATGAAATATTTGATAACTGATCAGAACATATGGCCTGAGACAGAAATCCCATAAGTATGGGATGATGTAAATCAAAGACTGTCCCATAAAGCAGGCATAAGGGAAATTAAGGTGCATAGACAATCTTAATTCTGGTATCTACCAGTTTTGTGAGAGCCTGACTAGAATTTAGCAACTAATTTTAAAAAAAAAAAATAGTACATGGAATACTCTCAGAGCTTAATCCAGCAGTTTATTTATAAGGAAATCCATGCCTGAACCACAGTATAGTCAAGAAAGCATGGCTGGTCAGCTACCAGAGCACTTAATAATGTCAGAGTTAAAACCCTTGCTAGGACACAGGTTTCTGTGTAACCTGAATTATCTAATTCATTTCCTATGCTATAAAGTTAAATCAGGAATAATGATATTTCCCAAGTATTTGTGACAATAATTAATTTTTATTTCCTAGAATGTGAGATCTGGCAAGGGAGTGTTCCACTGGAAAAAAGTAAGTAAATATTAATCATCACATCACTAACACCACTACAATTTTTTCTGCACTTCATATTCTCCTGTCTTCTTAATGCTTCATGGAAATCCTGTGACTTGAAAAATAAAACAAAATACATTAAATAGGAAGCTGAAACAAGTACCTCAAGGAGGAAAACATCCCCTGCCTAGAATTTAAATTAATAATCAGGTAGAATCTACTGTGTAACCAAAGTAATTTAAATGATCAAGGGTTCATACATCCCGAAACTTAGCATTGGCTGCTTGACTGAACATTGGTTCATTACATTAAACTCCTAATGGCAAAAATTTATGTTTCCAAAACATGAGCTTGTTTTTTCTAGAGATTGTGTTCAATGCACGCTGGTGAGAGCAGGCTTCAGTGCTGCTCAGACATTTAGTGTGCAACAGGAGAGAACAAGCCTGCTCCTGCTTGAACGATACATGCCTCCTGCTGGCTAAACCATCTGACTTTTCCCATTTGGGTTGACAAATGAAATTCTGCTGAATAATATGTTGATTATTCATCTGAAAGAAAAAAAAAAGGACAAAAAAAAAAAAAGGACGAAGTGCTTTTTCCCTTTGTAAGGCATTTTTTTTCCATTTGAAGTAATAGACAGCTCCTTTAACTTTCAGGGAAAAGTTCATTTTAAATGGAAATGTGACCTTTTCATTCAGATTGAAAAGACATTTAATTCCAGTTGAATTTGACTGGGTTTTTTTACTGCTTTTGTATTTCACTGAGAAGATACTACTTCATTTTGGTTTGACCCACAAATGGCTTTTTTTTTTTGTCTTCCAGTTTATCTTTGAACTGAAAGATCAGTAATTCTGAGCTCCAGTTTTACCAAGATTTCATCCAGTCTGTCCTTAGCCCAGGTTTGCCATAGTATTTTGCTAGCCTTGTGCAATTTTGCACCTAATGTTTGATCCAATCCCTGTTTCAAGTCCAATCCAAACATAAGATCCCTTAATCCGATCCACTCTTATTTTACTTTCCTAAAATAAATTTGAAAAAATAAATCTTACCATTTAGTAGAGTTGGCTTCTCTGGAAAGCTACTTCTAGTACCTATCAAGATATAACAGAATTTTTGTTATAATGAAAAAAATGTAAGACTCTTATTGTAATGGTTGTTAAAATACTCAGAAATGAATGGGTATTTCGGTCTCTAAATGGACCAGAGATGCCAAAGAAGGGCCCTGAACACAGCAGCAGAAGAAAACCCTCTTTTGCCTCCTCTGGAGTACTTCTCATTTACTGCTGGCACCACTGTGTCCCCACACCTGCCCATATCACAGTCAGTAACATGTTCACGCCTTCACCTGGCCCAGGGACCCTGACATTTCTGGATTTATGGCTTGACAGGTTGACGTTTCAACCAACGTTTTCTGACTTTCTGTACTGCAGATACACATTGATTGTAATGGAAGTTATTGATGACAGCATTAATGCATGTGGAAACCTCCTCCAAAGAGTCTTCACATTCTCCCTACAACACAGTTTTCCTTTCCAAACCACACAGCGCTGTGAAACAAAGTCCTTTTTCTGGATCCATAAGCACTTGTATGTCTTCTTTTCATTCTTTGTACAGACTGACCAGCAAACCAATCAAATAACTAAGCAATATCAGCAGAGGGGGAAAGACTGAATTATTTCCTCTTATTAAGCTACATGGTTTGACATATAACACTTTATTTCTTTGGAATTCTTTCAGCACCTGAGAGCATCCCCAGTGTACTCATTTGCCCGTCGTGTGGGTGCTTAATGGGAGTGAACTATATATGTTAATAGCAGATAAAGCTGTCTAGAGCAATATGCAGAGATCCACACACCAGAGAAGGTCACTGCTCAAAACAAACAGCCTGAGGACCACAAATATAATGGTCACTATCATATTTATAGAAAGTACCTCTGTTTTCTTGGCATTCACAGCTTGACCCTACACATGAAAAAACATATACCAGCAACTACTTTACAGGGACCTCAGATTAAACTTACTGTAGATGGGCCCCCTGCTATGGGTGTGAGCGAGGAGCAGACAAGCAGAAATCAGAAACCCAGGCAGGGATGTGTGAATAATGATGGACAAGAGAAATTGCCAAGCACAGCCTGAACCTCTTTTCCTGTTGCATTAAATTGGCTCGTTTGGGAAGTGCCAAATAAGAGCTAACGAGCACGGATTGCCTCACACAGGATTGCAAGCGGGCAGGGCTAATTTATTAGTACTCAGTCTGAGGGAGGGAGGTCTATTCTACAGAGAGGAAGCCACCTGTTTTCATAGATCAGTGCAGGCTTAGCAAGGCAGGAAACTTAAGCAATCAGAAGCAGAAATGAAATTATTCATCTAAAGCTCTTGTTAAGCTATGAAATATAAAATAATTTCCTGCTAAAAAGGAAATCATAGCTGCAGGATGAGATAGTAAAATTTTATTTTCCTATTTAAGACAAGCCCAGATTTCAGGGAGACTCCTCTTTTCCTTCTCATGAGAAATGAAGTAATACACCTTTCTTCAAACAGCATGACTTGCTGTTTCTAAACAACGTTATAAATGCTGCTCTAAATCATTCTCAGCAGGCAGCTGTGCTGAAGGAATCCAAGGGGAAAAAAGTGACAATTGCAGCCCATAAGGGGGTATTTGTTGCTAGTTTGCATTTAGTTGTTTGGGGTTTTTTCTAGCTTGACACAATATGTTTAGTTTGTCAAATTGAGCTACATCAGAATGAGAAATGGAAATAAAATAATGTAATTGGCTTCACAGCACAGCATGAATTCTCTGCAAGGTGGACCTGCTCTAGGAGAGAGTCTGGGCTAAACACTTGAGTAGGCTGCTGTCTTTCAGACACCCCTTGGAAGATTAAACACTTTGGTGTTAATCTGACAGCACAACTTGTATCTTTCAGCACCTAAGGCACACCTGAAATCTTGTTGTTACTCAGTGCCTATTTCCCTTGTTACAAAACACGCAGTCATCCTTTGTTTGTGCTTAATCCCTCAAACGCCTGCTTCTCTATTCACTGTGGAGGAGGTATCGATTAGCCTGGCTCCAGCCTCTCCACACACTTCAACAAATGTGATAGTGATTGCCAGGGTTCTTGTTTTTCCTGTTGCAACATCTTAAAAGTCATTCCCAGGTCTGTAACATGACATCATAAAAATGATCTCATGAGATTCCTGTCTTTATTTAATGACTCTTTGCAAAATAGCCTCAGTTTGCATGCTGTTTTGTTTCTTTTTCAATCATTGCATTCACAGCTTGTGCTCTGGAACACACACTGGGTGTTTCTTTCCCACAAACCCTTGTGGGAAGAAGAGATTTGCAGGCACAAACTGTGTCCTTTGTGGAATTTTCTGTGTCTGTTTTTGTGCCCAGATATTCATGCAAGGGGGAAGCAATAAACCTGCAATGGTTAGATCTATGCAGGGATTAACAGGAAGCTGACTTTCTCCTCACTGGATTAGCTCTGAAAGGTTAACGAGCAGAATGCAGTGTGCATGTCTTACTTCTCATTGATGCCACAGGCAAAAGCTTGAAATGCACAGAAGGCCAGATATGTTCAATGAGATAGTGGTGTAGGGAAAAGCTTTTGGACTGTGGTGGTGGTGATTGTTGCTGTTGTTTGGGATTTGGGGGAGGAGGGTTTTGTTGTTGTTATGCCTTTTTGTGGTGGGGTTTTGGCTTTTTTCCCCTCCAGGAAATGCATTAGTCATACTTTTCCCCACTTTAGGTTGCACATGAAAGTTAATTGTTCATCTCAAGAAACATTCAGATTTCTGCTGACAGGGAGAACTGTGTTGCTCAGTTTACATTCTTCTCTTTTTAAAGTGATTCTCTTGGTTGTAAGTGAGAGAGAAGTACCACAGTTTTGGACTCCCACCAATTAACCTGTTTGGCACATTGTGGTTCAGTGTAATGGAGTAGATATTTTAAACAAGTTGTTCATATGCACAACCAAGATTCACAGTCACCACATGCTCTGAAATGTAATACAGTCTTAATTTACTGCTTTATTCTTCCCAGTCAGATAATTGTACTCAGAAGGAAACAGTGGCACAGGTCCATTTAGCTAATTGCTTGAAGTCATACCTATGGTGTCCATCCATCCTGTTTAAATTGGGTTCAGTAATGACATTTACGTTGCTCTGCCTCAGAAATGGCACTGTCAAGAGAGTTCCATCAAGAAAAATGTCAGCACCTTGTGCCAGAATGAAATAAGGGATGATCCAGAGGAAGTCTCCTAGAGAGGGGGAAGTCTCCAGGGTCCCCCATGGAAATGATCTAAAGCTTTGCTGGAAAGCAGTGACAACTGCCAGGCCAAAAAATGTGCTGTGAAATCTCTGTGAGATACTCCTTCCTAAACTATTCACTGTTAGTATGTTACTTAATTATTATATATTAATTTATTGTTTTTAAAGCAACTTTAATTGGTTTTCTATCATGTAACAATTTGTTTCAAAAATGGTTGGTGTTATGCAAAACAGCAGACTGTACTGAGAAAATAATTTTTCAGCAAGAATCTTAGTGCAACTCTCAGCATTCTGCATACAGGTTTTGGAGGAAAAAAAGGTATTTCACAATTTGTCACACATCCACCTTTTTCTTTTTGCTGGTTCATTTGGGTTTTTTCTCTTCTTTTCTTTGTCCTTCTCAATCACCTCTAGGAACAATGGCTTGGGTCAGTTTACTAAATACGTCAACTTGCTGAAGGACTCCAGAAACTTAAGTACAATCTATATATTGTAGGCAATAAGTCACAAAGTCAGAGCAATCAGCTATGGCTTGATAAAGTCTGGCCCTGGAAATGAAGTGAACAAGCAGAATGTGCATAAACTACAAAATGCAAATAACCATTTCTGCATGAAAAATAAGAGTGTTACTCAGTAGCTAAAGTAGGTCCAATTAAGAGAGTCATATTCATAAAGAAAGGTAATTCTGGAGATGGAAGTGGGCTTTGGAAAAATATGTCTTGACTTGCACCGTTAATACACATCAAGTAGCAAGAATCAGTATGGACTGAGTAGCACAAACAGCATATAAAAAGTAGCACAAAAACAGGAGACATTTCTCAATTCAGAGAAAGCTTTTTCCTTTTTTTTTTCCTCAAAGTCAAGCAAAGGCTCAGCCATGAGGGATCTCTATACACACTATGCAGAACTACAAACCATGCTTACTGGAATTTTTTATCACCCCCATTTGCTGACAAAAGGAATCATAGTTCAAGAGTTTGCACCCTCTGTGAGTGCACTGGTCTGTGCTGCAGTTTCCCAAGCTAAGGGAAAAACAAGACAGCGAGGGAATCTGAGGCCACACATAGAAAGTAGCCAACATGGAAACATCCAGAAAGCTGCAAAAAGACAAAAGAATTCATAATAAAAGACAACCCCAACCTTGTCTGTGCTTCCCAAGGTCAAAAAGCTTCATCTTCTCCCTCCATTAGTAATTTCTTCCAGTCATCTTGTCAAATAATTTCTATGGAAAGAAACTGAGAAAGAGAGACAGAGCCACCTCAAAGTTCTATTTCTTGCTTCCCTGTTAACTGGTCACTAAATGCAGAAGTAGCTCAGTATGAGTAGAGGTATGGCTCAAAATTTTTGTCTCTCTTTTGAAACCAGCCCAGCACCATGACTTCCTGAATTAAATACCCAGGAAATATGGCAATCTGGGTAATCAACCACAGAGAAAAGGTAGAAGGGGCAAAAACAAGCACAAAGGTCCAGCAAAAGTGGGATTACTAGCAATGCAGAGTTTTCTAGGGATATGAAAAAGGGAAGAATAATTACAGCTCCTCTGCCCTTGCTGGATGATAGGACAACAGAAAGAGAAAAAAGAAACAACAGGAAAAGTGTTTTCATCTGGATGGTCTTTGTTGCAATTTTTTTTCAATCTTTTAAAACATTACATCATAAAATAAAGACAATAGCAGCAAAACTTATCAAGATGGTACAAGCACATTCTGCTCTGCATCCTGGTAACAACATTTATGAAATTGTGACTTTTCTGAGAATGCCTTTCTTAAGCACCATTAAATCTTACAGAGAAAGTGAAAGAGGGACAGAGACAAGAAAGTAGATAGAACATCCTTGCAAGTGGTTTTACTGGTTGTTTATAGTATAATTTGAAGTTAATCAGGAAAAAATAGTAGAACAGCATCCAAAAAAATGTTTCCTAAAATTTTAAGAAAGTTCTTTTTCAAACACAAAGCTGAAAATGACTAATCATGGTTTCTCAGTACTGTCCAAAGCCCAGATCAAATTGTATTAGAACTTGGAAAAAAATCACTCTAAAACTACATTGATACACTGCCCTGAATAAATTCAAATTGTCGGGAAGATATGATCTAGACACCAACTCTGCCTTTTTCTAATTAAAGCTACTATATGATTCCAGGATGTGAGAAATTGCTAAATGGTGGAATGAAACCTGGTATGTTTGGCTTCCATCTCACAATAGACACCACAAGCTTCCTTCTTCAAGCATCCAGCTCTCACAATAAAAAGGACTTTGGGGATAGAATATATTTGGGAGACAAAAGTATTCTCTGTCACATGCCAAGTATCACCTGCCTTTGCTTTGCTTTGCCTTGCTCTCAAGATCCATGAGGGAAAGCAGATCCTCTTTGCCTCGAAAGGCCAAATGCTACAGAAATGTCCACTTCCCCCGAAACAGCAGCACTGGTATTTCCTGGTGATAAGACTTAGCTCAGATGTGACTTGTAACCAGAGATGAGGGAGTGGAGAGGCACCACCAGTAAATCTGTGTGCAAGAGCCAATTACACTCACCATGTGAGGGGTGTTTGCACGGGGCCGTTCTTCAACTGGGTCCTGAGAACTCACCAGTGTGGTGGATAAAACCTGCCCTTAGAGTGGCCTTCCCATCCCAGCATGATCCAACTCACAGACTATGCACGGGCTACATCAGGATAAGCCCAAATTAGGTTTTGCAACTGTTTCCTCAGTGATTTCAACAGCACAACAGAGACTAGCAATGCTATGTCCTGCAGTTGCAGTGGCAGGAGGGAAAAATATGGTCCAGTTCAGCAATGGGATTAAGGAGAGTAACTGTTACTGAGAGTAAAGGAGATGAGGACCTTGGGAAAATTTCAGCCCAAAGGAATTTTCAGATCTGTATTTTTTGCTGACACATTTCAGCCAACCAGTTTCATACATTAATCTACAGGCCTTTATTTGAGTTCCACAGATTCGTGTTGATTTGCCTTGCGTTTTCATTGATACTTGAATGCCTAGGGAACTGTTTCTGAAGCTGAGCTTATTTTTATTTAGTATTGATATGATGCCATTCTAGTAAGTATAAATTGCACAGTAGTGATGAGTAAAAACAGCAGGCCTTCACTATAAAAAGCTTAAAAACAATAAGTTAGCTTCACTTTACTGCACAGACTTATGGGGGCAGATTTTGGCCTTAGATTAGACAAAACGTAGCTCAGAAAAAGTAAATGTACAGGGAGGGCTGAAGCAGTCCCCAGTCACCTTTCAAATTCATATCTGTTTAGTAGGAGATTTCTTGTTCTACAACATAACATGATGCTTGATCTTCACTTCTTGTACACAACATAACATGATGCTTGGTCTTTGCCTGTAATTTATTTCTCGTGGACAAACAGAAAAGTGAGAGTAGCAGACATCATGCAACCTGACAACACAAAAAAACCCCTGAGAAAACCAAAGCTGGCAAACAAACAGCCCATGTACAGCAAATATATAAATACTTCAGAAAAATGCAGGGTTTTTAAGGACACGGTTTTTAACAACCTGAACTCAGACATAATTTCATTTATTATGGGTTAGAGATTTTTGGAGAAAGTCTCTGGCATAGTCCATTAATGGCTTTGGAGGAAGCAGACTGGTACTAGAGACATCACAAAGCCATGCAGCAGACGCTTGGATGATTTATAATTTCATGGCAACAATCAAAATCAGTTTTCATGAATATAAATCACTGGAGGGGTTTTATGATATCTTATCATTATTTCTAGGATTTATTAGAAATAATGTTCCCTATTAAGTGCTAACAATATTTGCTGATTGCCACATGAATGAAGTTACAAATCTTTTGAAAACCAATATCTGCACAAGTTCAGAGATGGTTATGATGGTTAATGGTTCAGGAGGACCCCCAAAGTGGCATAGCAGAATTCTCCTGCACAAGACAGGGGAAAGTGGGACTGCAGAGCTGGAAGCTGTAGGAATCCAGCAGCTGAGTTGTCCTCTATGTATGAGGGTTGCAGCTACAGAAAATCCATGTTTCCTTTGTTCTTTCAGGTCTCAATTCTCTGGTCAAGTCTCAGGGCAGGATCTGAGAGTTAAAGTTAGTAACCTACCCTTTTGTTTGACTTCTTATTTTCAGGCTGCTGTGAAAGGGCCTAATTTAGAGAAAGAAGTTTTGGATATGGTCAGGCTTACTTCTGCTAAAACTTTCTGTAACGGTGAAACAGTCTCACGAGAAATAACATGACAAGTTTTTTATAGGTATAACTAAATGCCAGAGGATGAGAATTTTAGCCATAAAAACACTTGATGTTTGAGCTGAGATTCTCTCTCAAGCTGTTCTAGACAATTAAAACCAAGGGATGCCCTTTAAAAGGGGAAAAGCAATTTAGCTCATTAAAATGTCATTTTAGGTGTCAAGATGTTTCTGTCTGGCCCCCATGAAATACACCATTTGCACTTCCCATATTATAATAAAAATTATGTATATTGAGGTATTTAATAGGCAATCATCTAGAAGAAAATATTTACTTCTGTAGCAGCCTAGCATCTTTCTCAGCAAGTTTCACAGACACAGAAATGGAGGGGAATTAAAGAGAGCATTTTGCTTTCATATGAGAGGTCATCAAATGCTCTGCTCAGTCTATCACTGAGTTTATTGAACATCACCTTTTGTCCCTGAATTATTATATCTCAAACCAGGGGATACTGAAGAAACAGCTGATAATGTCAGCCAGGGGCGTAGCATGGCGACACAGAAACTAGAATGAGACACACACACCATCACCTAGAATCTGGACAGAGAACAGACTGAGAACTCAGAAAGTTAAGATTGAAACACTCCCAAGATGTCATTGCCCTTCTCTTGAATCAGAGCAAACAGTTCTGAATTTGCCCAACAAATTTTGCTTCCTCAGTCACTTGTCCATGTTGATCTGTTTTCCATGATTGGTCGGCTGTCCAAATCCCCTGCTTACATAGACAAGTCCTACAAGACAGACTTTATTTTCCCTGAACATAATCAGCAGAAATGCCCTGGCTATGACTAAGCCTTATATTTCACATACAGAAAATGCAACTCCCATATCCTTACAGATGTCTGTATGACTATGCAGAACTTTTTCATTGCAGGCAAGCGTTTCTTGTGAGAAGAACTCATTTGAGGAACAGAAAACTCTGCATCCATGATGCTGATCTTGGCATTTGCCAACCAAGGAGAATTATTTGCACAAACTGAATGTACTGCATGCTTTCAGAGTCAGATGAGATTCTTTCAGGTGCCAGATCCTTCATAGATACAAAGCACAGGATGATGTAACAAGGCATTACTTTAAGTATCAGACGCAAATCATATGTCTGAACACTTCTGAATCTTTTCTGGAATTCAAATGCAAATTTAAATTGTAGCTTTGACTCCTAACCTCCTACCAGTAAAACAAAGATCTGAACAGCCTTAGTACATCCAGATATGCTTCATCCATCTTGGCACTACAGAATTAGTGATGCTCATGGATGGGATTTCAAAAGATTTGGTCATATGTGGCACTCAAGCCCTGCCCAAAACAAGCAGTAACAGGCAGGCTAAAGAACTCCAATGCTTGAGGAAACTTGCATCTTGATTGCGTCTGCCTGTAGCTTGAGGAGGAGGATGGGATCTGAGGATGGTCACAAGCTGCCATCTGCATGCTTGTGAAGCCAAGTACAGGGCTGCCTGGCACAAAAGTCTCCAGAGGCCACAGCAGTTCTTGAGTCGAGTGCACTGTTCCCCGGGGACTGAGCTTACTGCCTCTGGTAAGGTAAAGTCAGAGTGCAGCCCTGCACCCTAAGAGATTCACTGGCGAAGTAAGCAGAATTCAATTTCTGTTGGACATCTGATTGAGTTAGAACAATCCCAAGCGACCTGAAATTTTTCAAACACTGCTTTTTCACCCTTGATTTTTAGACAGATAATGAAATTAGAAAGACAATAAGACATTTCAAGAGAAGTGAATCAGCAGACAGAACAAACTCGAAACTTCTTTCCTCCTCTGAACTAGTGGAATTTGGCTCACTCCTGCAAATCCAGCAGTCATCAGATATGCAAATGTGTATACTCAAAATTTGCATTTGCATTGCCATGCTTCCGTTCATAGCCATGGCAGTCATGTATTTTGGTGGCTAGTTTGATTTTGAGTTGGCTCATTGTGCATAAAATCTCAGAAACTATCACAGAATGACACATGCATTGTAGTGTAGGTAGGCATCGGCATGCAATTCCAACAATCTGTGTCTGCATGACCTGAGAATGTCTGTATGTTTGTCTAGCTTGCAGGAGTCTCTGCAATCAACATCCATGCTTACCTTACCTATAAGCCTACAGTTTGAATTGCAGGAATATTTAGGATTTTGTGAAAGCGCAGGGAAAGCACTGCTGGTACAATCATATGAATCTCATTTCCAGCATGCAAAATCTTCTATCTGCAATGGCCCACCCAGTAGCCCACAGGCTGACTCTATAAAAAATTTAGTATGTTTTGCAATTCCCATTAATTATTTTGCAGTCTTTTCTTTGAGTATTTACTGTGAAGTCTAGACATAATTCTATTTTTTACATCCATATGCCCAGACAGCACAAAAGAATTTTTTAAAATGCCCCACAATTTAGTTGCATTTCATTTTAGTCTAGAAATGCAGAGAGCTCATGTTTCATTTTTATCAGTAAAAGGGATAGCAAACGTCAAAGATAAAACCTGAAAGGAAACAAACCAAATAATTCAAAATACTTGTTTAAAATGTTAAAAAATATGACTGCATTAATGGCACTTAAAGCTATAAGCACTTAAAAGATTACCACCATATTGTTCTTTTTTTTTCCTAAATTTTTCTTTTTTTTTTTTCTTCTGAGATTACAACAGCAGCTTATGTCTAAAACAAACCCAGCAAAAGGGGGCAGAGAGCACTGAGATTCGATGGTAGCCCTGGCCCTCATTTAAATCACATATATGCTCTTATGTCTATTTTTAAAAATTCAGATTCAGCTAGAGAACAGCAGTTTGCTGACATGCGAAAGCTGTAGCTTCCCTTCTGTCCTTAGAGTCTTACAGCATTAAAATAGAAGGGGTTTTATCAGTGCTAGAAAGTGTGAATGAGAAATTCTTTAAAAAAAACAGTTGGCCCACTGTTTTATACATCTAGCCAAATATCATTAAATTGATGTTTCTCTTCTTTTAAACAACATAGCACGGGATGTTGTATTTTCTTCATATGCACTTTCTTGCTGTGACTTTACATTGAATTTTCCTACATGAGAAAAAAATACATTTGTTTCTTTTCTTTTTTCTTTTTTTTTTTTTTTACTGCTTCATAATTAAAAANCTTAAGATAAATACCCACAGAGTTTTTTCTTTTTTTTTTTTCCTTTTTTTTTATGAAAAGAGCAAACCAACCCTTACTTATGTCTGTGTTGATTTTTCAAACCAGCATCCAGATGCTGGCTGTGCCCATGGACATTCTTTTGGAATTTAGAAACGTAATGCATCTGACTCAAAAACAGGGAAAAAAAAAATCTAGCTTGGATCACGTGCCAAAACGTAAACTAAGCCTTATTGAAAGTTTCTAGTTCACTCCAATAATTTCTCCTCTTTTTAATCACCAGGGGAAGGCTTTATGGATGCATACTCCATTACAAAGATACACTCTTTTTCATCCCTTTCATAGGCTCTTCTTGCATAGCTGCCCTTTGTCTAATATCACACCATGGTAGAAGCACTCTGGTGATACTGCCATGGTTCAATCCCTTCCTTTGTGTCTTGCCCTGGTAATCTTATACAGGCTGAAATTTCCATGTGCGTAGCTTTCTGTTGCCGTTCTGCAGTGCTGTGTTCCTGATTTGTTTTGGCAGAGCAAGCTTGAGTCTTTATGGCACAGTGAAATATTCTTCGATGCTATATAATTCAGACTGAATAAGGAGTCTGTATAAGGCACGTGTCTCAATATATATGTATATAAAAACACCAACATTGTTAATTCAGATCAAGCATCTTTTACATTTAACCTCTGTCTCAAAGTAATATTTTGTTTTTATGCTCCCTTTCTTTGGCTTCATTGGGAATCGCTCCATTTTCCAGGTCTGAGTGCTGCTGATTGCAGTTGGTCAGGACCGCAGTGCTAGAAGAGTTCTTGGAATTACACATCTTCTCTGTCTCCTCTTCCTTTTTTTCCTCATCCAAGGAATAGTTTCTGAAGTTCTCATAAATTTTATGCATATCCTCAGGCATGGTCTTTTTGAGGTCCTTGTTTTTCCTTTTGGTCATCTTGGCAGACGATCCAAACTTGTTAATGATGTTGTCCTCGGATGCCCCCTGCCCATGCTTGTTGAGCCTATCTGACCCTTTAAGGCGCAGGTTGTTAGGCCTGTTGTTGATGCTTTCCTGAGAGGAGGCCTTGCAGCGTCCTGTTTCCAAGGTAGCAAAGACAGAGCGCTTCTCTGGAGAGAGCAAGTCCAAGGAGTGGGCTCGCTGCTCCAGGCCCAGGCGCCTGCGCTCCATGCTCCGGATGGTGGCTGCCCGTTGAAGTTTGTCATGGATCTCCACACTGAGCCGTCTCCGTGTCTCTCTGAACTCAGCTGTCACGTTTGCTTTCCATTCTGCTGCGTGGGCTTTTATTTCTCCAACCTTTACAACATGAAGAGAAATCAGTTAAAAAAAAAAAAAAAGCAGCAAAATCTTTCCTGTAGAACAGCAGCACAAGCATTTTTTCTCTGGCATGAAATTGGGAAGTGGTCCCATCTCCACTGCATCCATTTGGACCCAAATTTCAGTAGCAAAGTGGTTACACTGGGCAAACTCTAAACATACCAACTGATGGTTAATGTGACATAGAACTCATCCGACTGTGTCACTTTGCCACCCCACGCATCTTAGAGCTGTGTTACATCACGGGATATGTTCATGCTAATTCATCCTCAGTTAAGAATAAAATTCCTGACTCATAATGTCAGCACTAGATAGCCAAGAGTGGGCAAAGTTAATCACGTATAGTTAAACCAATATGCTTCAGAACAGCACAACAACCTTGCATCAGTACAGTAATGTGTTTTCCTGTATTGCTCATGGATGCAGCTACTTAGACCCACTGAAAGTTGTGTTCAAGGCCATGGAGTCACAGAGTAGTTAATGCTGGAAACACTCATTACATAATTTTAAGTGGCCCTCTGACTGCTCCAGTCTAGGGTTCATTCTTGGGGACAAATGTAGCTGTCTTTCATGGAGGTTCCCATTGCACAGCTGTCCAAATACCACACTTCCAAGCCATCTGGAGGAGTCTCCCTCATACATTCTGTGTGGGCGCTATGAACATATCCTTGAACGTCCTACTGTCTTTCTCTGCTTTACTCCTTTGCACTGGAGACTGGAATAATGGCTAAGAATAAAGCACCAAATGACACTGTATTCCTTCCAAAATGAGAAAAAGCAAGACAAACTACCAAGCAATATTTCAGTTAAAACAGGTCTTTTTCAAAATTCCACTAAAGGAGAAGAGATTCAGGAGTACAGAGCCTGCAGGAGCCCACAATGATCCATGGTTTGCTTGTGCTGCTGCAGCCAGAACTCAAGATTTTGCAGCCAATAACCCACAAGGAGCCATCTTTGGTTCCGCAGGCCAGATGTGCAGGCATCCATTTAGCACTGTGGCAGAAGGCATCTTGCATCCATGCGGGAGACCAGATTCCCAGCCGTAGGTGCCTGATGATGATCAACGCAATAGCCAAACTCTCTGCACTCCCTTTTATTAATGGAGCTACATGGGGGATGCACCAGGCCTTGGGTGGTCGTGCAGATGAAACAGCACATCCCCTTGCCAAGCTTTGTCTTTGTCTGCTCTTCGGTTTACCCTGCCAGGTAAGCTTTGCTAGTAATGCAGGAGGAGATTGCCTTAAAATTTGAAATTATATTGCTAACATCCTCCACCATAGGCTTCAGCTCTAGAGTCATGACAATTGCGCTTCTATTTTCCACACTTATTCCAGTGAAGCATAAACAGTATCCTCTTTGAATCACGGAGGGCATGTTCTGAGTGAATTAATCATGCTCTCATTGATGCTGACTACTCTGTTTCTTCAATTTTTAAAAACACAGTACACAGTAAAGGGCCTGAATTTAAACTTATTCAGAACCATATTCCCTGGCATAGGAAAAGAAGGAAAATCTACTTTTTAGGGAGACAACACTGAAATTTTTAGCACAATTTCATAGCTAGTTTCAGAGTAAAGACTGGCCTCTCGTTCCATAATTGCAATCCTACTGATGTGTTCTGTGTATTTTTGAGTACTGATAGGGGTGTAACAACTTTGGTTGCTTCAGTTGTTTTTTGCCCTTCCTTTCTGAAGGAGCTAAAGATCAGAGTTAACTGTGTACCAAAGGCAGACAGTGAAGTAAACCACAGGGAATATTGAGCATTGGTCATGCACAGGAACATCCTGATTTAGACAAGCAGGAATCAGGCATGTAAATCTCTCTTGTAAAACGACAAACCACTGAGAAATTACTAATCATACCTCTTCTTGTGTCTTCTTGGATATGACTCTTAACCAGTCTCCAATCATACTCAGGACAGCAGCAAAGTAGGCAAGGCCAACAAGGATCCAGAACCACACTAAGGGTTTATACCACTCCATGTATTTTATGTCAGCATTTCCTCCTGAAATAAGCATATACTTATACTTACAAATCATGAGGTTTTATTACAAAATTTTTACAAAATTCTTACAAAATATCTGCAATTCTGAGAAATGCCTAAAAGTATTCCTTAACTCTTGTCAACACCATTGTAGTTCTAATAATAAGACAAGAAACTTGTCAGATGAGAGGAACCCAGTCTATTTTAATTTAAAAGTCTGCAAAGTTACTTATTGTTCTGCTGCTATGTGTCCTGCCAGAGTTCCTAGTAAACACTTTCCTTTGCATTGCTTGTATGCTGAAGCAAGTCTGAAATTCTATTTTGACAGTACTTGTGACAGCACAAACACATATCCAAGAGAAAGGCTTAATACAGATAGTCTTCCTTATTCTGAACTGCCTGCAGCTTCATAGTTGAGAAAATTTACAGACCAACCCCCTTCGGTTATAGAGTTTCCAGACTCTTTTTGTTTTAGCTACAGGATTGAGAGACCTATGTGCAGAAGAAACGTAGCTTTGTCTTCCAAATCGGGGTATCTCACAGGAAGCCAACCATGCATGAGCCCTGAAAATAAGGCTATACAGTCTGCTTGGGTATCATTCAGAGGGATGTATTAGACAAGAGCTAGACACCTGTACCTTTGTATGACTGCAGAGAGGTTTTAGTGTTCTCCTCTGTGAAAATCACCAGACAATACAGTTCAGCATTTTCCCCTTTGCTTTTTACAATCAGAGACATTTCTGTAACTCTTTAATTTTGTCAGGACTCAATATGAGTGCTGTTACAGTGTCTGAACATTGCCGTGGAAGGTCAGACATTTAAGAATTGGCAGGGACCCAAATATTCGTTTTGATGTTAATCTCTCACCATAGACTGCATGAATCACACTCTTTTTTCCCAGTCTTTAAGAGCCTGAAACAATGGGAGGGAGGGACTGCTGTTGCTATGGTACAAGAAGCCTCTTCTGATCATATGTGTCCCTGAGGAAGCTCACTAGGAAACAGATTGTCTAGATCTATCTTGCAGAGTAATCAGGTGACTGAGAAAGCATGAGACCACTTTTTTCAGCCTATCAGATACTCTGTTTTTTCAGGCTCCATCCACAATTTTATTTCCAACAGTAGTACAAAAACCTTCCAGTTTCCCAAGAGCCAGGATTTGTTCTAGGTGGAATAAGCCAGCATAGCTCCATTTATGCTGTTTTAACCATTAAGATATAGTATTTTTGATTTGATGTTGAAGGAACAGAAATACTGAGAGATTAAAGTGACAGAAAATAAAAGGGGCAGAAAATCTCTCTCAAAATCAGCAATAAACCCCAAATCTCCTGGTGATCACCTGCCTTAAACTCTTATCATGCAATTGCCACTGAAGTTTTTTCATTCAGGGTTTTCCATTTGATTTTTGAAAAATCCTGCTTGTTAAAAGCCACCCAGCTGTGGATTATATTCTCCTAATCATGTGCATAAAGGACAATTTAATATTCAGAGTTTTTTTACTATTGCATTATTAAACAATACTGAAGTGTGGTATTATTAAGAAAAACACCATAAATTATTTTTATTTCACATTTTGTGATACCATGAAGAACATCAGTGAGTTTCTACACATCTAAGTGGTTAAAATGGACAGAGCTCACACAACTACTACTGTAACTGAATGCTTGTAAAACTTTTTTTTTTTTTCATATCTGGGTCTTTCTTTGTTCAGTGACTTTTTTTCCGTCAGTAATTCATGCCTTCTATGCCACTATGTCAGAAAAAGGAGGATTAGAGTCTTCTATAAAAAAAGACTTTTCTGCAGTTCTTCAGCAAAGAAAGTTTTATATATCCTTGTAGTTTTATTTGATGTTTTCAACTCATTCTGTTTCTAGGGACTAAGAAGCATAATATGAGTGTTTTTAACACAGGAAATTTGATGCCTTTAATTAGGACCACTAACAGGAATGAGGAGTAGAGGTCATGCACTGATGGGAAAAAATCCACTTATTTTAATCACCTTTTTGTTAGCGAAACAGTTGTGTGGGAAAAAAAAAAAAAGTATCTCTCATCTCTCCAGCCAACTATCTTGACTCCCTTGTTGGAAATTATATATGGGTCAATATTTTTAGTTCCTGCTAGTACTATATTAATCTTGGACAGCATCCTCCAAGCACTGAGATACATACCCCACTAGTCCTTCTCTCCTACATGAGTTTTCCTTAACAGGGAAACTTCAATGGCAAAATTTCTGCCAAGGTTAGGAAATAAAATGCAGGTTTTGAAATGCTGCAGCCCCTGTAGTAGCAGCCCACTACTGCATCCAACCAGAGAATTCTGTGGGCCTATGGTTCAGTCTTCTTTGTAAAAGCTTCCTTTATTCATCATTTTGGCTACTTGCTTCTGCAGCCAGACTCAGATCGAGCTCTAATGGACTAATACAAATCCTTAATTCAGTGGGAAAGTAATCTGACTTTTGCATAATTCATTGCACAATAAAGGATAATCAGGACTTTCCAGGCTCCCGTTTTCTACACTGCTGAAGGTTTGCAATCTGCAAATGGCAAGGCACCTGGATCTTAAATCAACCTGGTGTCCTACTGCACAGTAATCCCAACAGAAACACCTGGCAATATTTCACTGGAATACAACACATTGTGAAGAGCCTCCTATTTATAGCAGAAAACAAATTCTAAGAGCCAGGGCCCTTGTGCACAGCACCTTGGCTCAAAGCTGCTCACCTGCCACAAAGTCACCAAAGCCAATAGTGGTCAGAGTAACAACTACAAAGTAGATGGACTCCAAGGCTGTCCATCCCTCGATGTACTTGAAGATAAACGCAGGAATGGTCACGAAGACAATGCAGCCTGCCAGGATGAAGACGATGGTAGAGATCACCCGGATCTTTGTTTGACTCACCTGTTTATTCTAGAAAAAGGAAATAACAGGGGAAAAAAGAAAGTTTGAGTGGATTTCTGGAGCTGCATACTTTGTGAATGGCACACTGATTGTGCTGGTGTTACCTGGTATGTCTCTGCCTTTTGTGAGCTTGTTAGGTGGAATACAACCCTCCCTCCCTGTTGTGAGAGTCCTGCCCAGGTAATAGTAAACCTCCATGTCTGGCCCCAGATTATCATGATTCCCATTTTCCATGCACTAGGCAGTCACTAATCTACCAAAAACACCACCCGGAAAAACATTCCTGAGCTTCAGAAAGGCACCAATATGCTCCAGTCCAGGTTCAATGTGTAAGAAAAAGTGTGCATTCAAACCTCCAACATTGCCTCATCAGCACCAAGCATTCAATAAACAGGACCAAGATTAAAACGAAAATAAACCCCTTTTCCCCCACTGAAAAGCTGTGTTTTTATGTAGAAATAATTCATGCTTTTGGTTTTCTAGACTAAGGATTTCGAGCTTTCATTCACAAATATGAAGGTTAAACCTCCCTTTCAAAAATAGAAAGCTACAGTATTGGTTTGCTCCAATAATAAAGGATTTATGTCAAATACCAAACAGCCTGAGATAAAATTACTTATGTAAATCCACACCGGAAAACTCTTGAACAAAGAGTATTTGTTACTGGCTGCTATAAACTGAATACAAATATAGACAGTGTAATTGTAATATTTTACACTCCTAAATCATACGAACCTTCAATATATTTAATATATACTTAGATTTTGTTTCTATTAATATTGATGCAAGCCTGGATTAACACAATTGACTCTGGCAGATTTATTTCAGATTTTCTCTGCTGTAAATAAACTCAGCATCCAGTAAAGTTTCATGAGAAACCTGTAAATTACTAGAAATCTTACTGTGGATTAATCACAGTGGCAGTGTAAATTCTCTATTTATCCTGGAAAAGAAATGTGGAGGTCACTGTAAGTCACATTGCCAAATTAGTTTTCCAAATCAAGCATCTCTGTTAACCCAAATGAGATCTCATTTCAGATTAAGCCATTGCCTAGACAGGAAATAAGATCTCAGAAGTTATCTCTGTAATATACAGAAGGGATATTGCCTGAACTGGTTAATATCTAACCAGCTTGTGAACAATACTGTGCTTCCCCTAAAACAAGAGCCTTTCTTTTAGAGGTGCAGTGTTAGACACTCATTAAGTACTCCTCTGATCTGGGAGGCATTCAGAACCAGGTAGTAGCATAAATATGTCATGTTTCGTAGGTACCTTTAGTTCTGAAACTGCTTAAGATGATCCCTAAACGTAATTTATTTTTAAATTTTTTATGTGTGTGCATTGTTTTCTGTGTCTGGATGAATATAAATAGTTAAATAAGATTATTAATATAATTCCATAAAAACAGAATAATCAAATATAAGACATGGAAAAAAACCCCAAGTACCAAGGGGAAAAACATCACAAAAATATAAAACCCGAATTAACTTCTTATTTCCTCTTTTCCAAAGAGCCATTTTGAGTATTTTGCTTAAATACTAAAGGATTACCTATCTTCTTTAAGACATATAAACACACATTCACAATGGCAGGATTTCAGACTTAGTGTGTGAGTAGTGAAGGGAAAAGAACTGATCACATGGATGTTACATAGTGTCCTAGACTGGCACCTTTGCCCTTTGAGAATGAGGATTTAACCAAATTGATGTTTATTTTCTAGTTTGACCAAGGCAACTTCTTTACTTCAACTAAATGCATCAGTTTCCTGATATGTAAAAATCAAATGTCAGAAGCCTTGCTACAGTGGAAGTTTGGAGAGAAGTGTCTCTTGGGAACCCTTGGACAAAAAGTAATTTGGAGCTGCCAAGCATCAAAGTTATGCATAGCAATCCTTTTTCCAGCCCCCACATAGCAACATTAAAACGCATTTCAGTATGTGTCAGGATTGTCTTGTCTCATGAGAGAAACAGGAACAAAAAGAATGGCCTGCAGATCAGTGCCATATGTTCGGGACATCCCCTTGTTCATAAGCGATAAACTCAGCCAAAGGTTGTTGGGTTTTTTAAGCAAAAATGGTACCGATGTTAATGAGAGGATCTATGAAAGGCCTGACTCATGGTTATTGTGCACCTTTGTCACTCACACAAAAGCAGAGCAGCTGAGGGTACAAATAAAGGCAGAAAGCAATGGTGAATCAGGCACAGCATTTTTAGAGCTGCTGAAAAAATCACAAAAGCAGGACTCAGAAAAAGAATTACTTAATGAACAATAACACGTGAAATAAAGGATAGAAGTGAAAAAGGGAGGGTCTTTCTACAGTTTGGCATGCATTCAGAGAAAATTCACAGTAGAGTCTAACTGCGACAGATTTTTAAAAATGCAAAGGCATAAATGTAGTTACTAATGGAATATGTACATTGTAATAATGACACACCACAAAAATGCAATCCACTGCAGTGTTACACCAAGTCATGAAAGAAAGAAAGAAAGAAAGAAAGAAAGAAAGAGAAAGAAAGAGAAAGAAAGTAAGAAAGAAAGAAGGAAAGAAAGATAGATAGATCACTCCATTTCTATATAACTCTAAAGGTTGAGAAGTCTGAATAAGTTCAAACAAATTTCTCTTTTAAACAGTATTTTCAGTCTGGAGCCAAACATTGACAAATAGCTGAGCAACTTCTGCCAGGCTAAGACATCCTCTGAACCCATTCTCAACAGAGATGTTTTCCACTCTTTTTCTTTTTAAGTTTGTTTACCAACAAGTTCTCTCCACATTGATGAAGCAGGTAATTTGCAAGACATTCTTCAAATATAAATAAATTAGTGCCTCCTAATGAGAGCAATTTAAATCTATCTAGAACTAATCTGGAAAACACGAAGAAGGAATCTAAGAATCTAATAACTGAGAGTTTTCTGTGACAGAAACACCCATCAGGGGTCATTTCCATTTTCCAATGATGGTGCTGATTTTATTCTTAAGGTGGCTAAGTGCTAAACTGGCAACATAACATCTTGCTCACATTAATTCGAACAACCTACTGTCAATTTGCTCTAGTGCCAAGAGGAGTAAGGACAGACAGACTCATGAAAACACCCTTATCAATGAAATTTAGTTCTTATCCATTTTTTCCAGCAATAACTGCAGGTTCACTTTTTCGTCATTTTCTCTTATATATACAGGGGGTTTAGCAGTTTTGGTCTTATACAATAAATTCAGGAAATAAAATAAAACTTGGTTTCCTTACTTTCTTTTTTGTGTCTCTGGCCCAATAGATCAAAGCCGAGGTAGTGGATTATTTTATGTCTCCTGCTTTCTTCAGGTGAATTAACTGAGGTACAACTTTTCTGACCTAATGGTTGACAACAAAAGCACCAAACAGTGGTTTTAAGTTTGCAAACTGAGACCACAGGGATGATATATATTCCTGTGAAAAGGGAGCAGGAGACTTCAGGTATGGGATCAAAAGATGCTACAGTTATTTATTAGACTAGACGAAATGCTAAATATGTGGAACATACATATTTCCATGAACAGCATATTTTCATATAAGCTTATTCTAAGATAGTGTCACCTCTCATTTCATAGAAACTCCCCCAACACATACTACTACTACACCAAAAATAGCACTGGAACACTTGCTGCTTCACAGTGAGCTCAGATGGTTTCTCCATCTTCCAAACTCATCCTTTTCTGAATTCCTGACAAATATCCCCAAGACTCCGGGCAAGCTGGTTACCTTTTTGGCTAGATGACCAATGGCATATTTTTAGTGTCATGTGCCTGCATGGCAAATGCCATCCTCATGTCTCCAAAAGGCTCTGTGTTTTGGAGCAGAGAAAACACATTTCAAAGAAAACACATTTCTTTAATATTTCTTTTGTTCCCTTCACCTACTCTTAACTTTATGCCCTTCCCCATGCTGCCAACTATTCTCACAGCAGATTGTCTCTGCCCATGCACTAATTAAACAGCTTGTCTTCTAAATCACTTTCTCCAGATCAAAATATTTTAACACTAGGAAAGACAGTCTTTGTACTCGAGCCATAAACCAGAATATCATATATATCAGCTCACAAACATTAAATATGTCCGTATCCAAAATATGTTTGCAAAGCTAGTGTAGATGGTGCATACAGTCATAGGTTCACACTTCTTGTCTTTCAGCTCAGCCAAATGCAAGCCAGTCCTCGCCCAGAGCCTGGCATGTACATCAGTAAGGTGTGATGCCCTTCCCAACAGGGTATGGAAAGACTGGCACAGCACTGGCTCGCAGAGCTCCTTGGTCATCAGCAATTTGGTCACATCAACCTCTTTGCTGCTTGTAACAGTCACTATGGGTTTTGTCGTAACTTGTCCTAGCTCCTTCACATTCAAAATGAGACTGAAACGAAATGTATTTTAAATATCACTGACATGGAGATAACACCTAAGAATAGTATAACAATCTTTGGTTCTGCCCTGTTCTCTGACACTGCTGGTACCTGTCAGCTCCAATGGACCCACCTCGGGGCATGGCTGAGCCACTGAGATGAGGCAGTGGCACCTCTGGGAAAGTGTGTTTAAGAAAGGGCAGAAACGCTGGACAGGCAGAAGACACAGGAATAGAGGAGAGAACAAAGGAATAACAAGGTCAGGAGAGTGGGAGCTGCTCCGTGGCAACGCAGGTACTGCAGGGTCTGCAGCCTATGGAGGACCAGTGAAGGGCCAGAGGAAATGGGTTAAGAACAGCAGAGAGAAACCACTGTGTTCTGACCCCAACCCCTGTGCCACTTGCTGCTGCACTGGAGGGACTGAGTGTGACCCACAGTAACAACATGGGTGGAGGAGAGGTGTCTGGAGCGATGTGAGCCTGGGAGTGAAGCTGAGCTTGAAAAATGGGGAAGAAAGGCATTTTGAATGTTTGTGGGGGCTTTGTTTCCAAACACTCAACTCAGTAATTAAATTTTTATGCTAATTGCCAATAAATTAATTTAAATTCCACAAGTCAAGTTTGTTTTGCCTGTGAGAGTACATGGTAAGTGATTTTGCTGCCTTTATTTTGACCCATGATGTTTCTCACTATTGTTCTTCCCATGTTCTCCCCATCACTGCAGGCAAGTGAGCAAACAGCTGTGTGGGTGCTTGCTGCCAGCCAGGGCCTACTCACCACATCAGTGAAGAAGACAACACCCCTTGAAAACACAGAAGAAGAATTGTAATATATTTTAAAATATGGATGATATTTCAGACACCTCCATGGGTTATGAAAAGGGGTTTGAACCATTCCAATAGATATGGGGTTCCCCCTGGTGCCCACTCTAACCTCTTGGTGCCTCGGTGTTATTTTAGCTCTCATGCTTTATAAGGAATGCAGCTATGGCTGCACAAGAAGGTGCAGAATCCATCCTCTGTTTCTTAACTATAGTCAGTACCAGAGAAGAGACAGATATTAAAAGATGTAAGCACTCGCATTTATTACTAAGCTTGGGAGACAATCCTGAACTCACACAAGACACAAGTCAGAGTAAAGAGAGATTTCTTTTTTTTGTTTGTTTTACATCATTGTTTTTCCCCATAAAACCACATTTCTGTGGTGTTTGTCTAGACTGAGATGGAATATGCAACAAGGTTCTCACAGAGCAGTAGTTTTCTCTAATGTCATTTTTGTAAATCTCTAGGCATGGATCTTGCTGCAGTCATAGTGTGAGTACTGTGTCATGAAAATACAGAAACACTGGCTCAGACATTTGCTAGGCTTGTTACACCCCTTTCCAATCTTCTTCCTTTCTCTAGAAAGCACACATAGCGCTTTCTGACATGCACCAGATAATTTCTGCATGTTGCTTATTATGCTACTGAAAAAACAAAAATAACAATTATGATCCCAAACCTCTGTTATGGCTGAGCTGTATTCAGCCCAATAAAAAGGAAAAACCAAACTGAATAAGAGGAATCCATGTATACACTACTTTTCTCAAACATTGGAACAAAGGACAGCAGAGGATGATGGCACAGACCAGCAATTTTACAGAGACAGAATTTGTAATGTGTTGCTCCTTCCTTCCCTCCTTCAACTCCCTTCTGAGTTACACCTATATTTCCCTACCCAGGGAGTGCAAAAATGGGTTAATAATGATTGTTCCATATAGCTTCCCTGTACCTGCATGGATTTTATCTTGCCATTCCTGTAATAACATACTCACCATCAAAGACCAGAGGATAAGAACAAAATTAGCAAAATGTCTGCTACAATGAAGTTGATTTCGTCGAAGTGGAATAGCTGTAAGCATCACTAACTAAATTAAATACCCAGTTAGAGGGCCTAAAATGTCAAAAGTTGGGATCCATAGATGTTTTAATTAATTTTTTAGTACTAGCTTACTATCTTAGGTCTGTGCAGAAAAAGAAACTTTTCTGCAGCTCAAATATAATAGAGGGATAAGTGATCCAAAGAACAAACCCAACATATCCAAGACAGTGGTTTATCCTAAAACAGAATTCAGAGGCAAATTTGGCTTGAGTTAATGAGGAGTCGCTGCATGTAATGAAGTCACAAGACTCACCATCAGTTGTTTTGTTTACCCACAGGATTAACATTCACCTGTATCTTCTATTGGCACTGGAGCATGAGAACTACTAAAGCAGATCATCAAAAGTGAAAATAAAACTTCTGCTCTATTTCCACTATCATGATTAAAACACCAGTTAGAAACCTGAAAAAAAAATATGTGGCTTGCAATATGTCAGGGAGAAAAGTATTTCAGAGACTGGCATTATGAAATTAC
Source organism: Origma solitaria (assembly GCA_013397895.1). NCBI lineage: Eukaryota > Metazoa > Chordata > Aves > Passeriformes > Acanthizidae > Origma > Origma solitaria. The sequence goes on from VZRL01003807.1 coordinate 1,516,257, forward strand.
CATTCCTGCCCTTCATATTCCAACTTCATAAGAGTCTACAGTCACACTTCTGCCATTGCTAGACATACTCCAGTGAAGTGTCCAGATGGCCCTGTGTCTGGATTGCTTTGCATCCAGGAAAAGCAATTAGAGTTATGCTTGTAAAGGAGGGCATTGAGGAATCCCAGGCAGGAAGGAGCAAAGGAATACACTTGTGGACTACAGAGATTAAAAGTTGTCTTTGTAACAGATATGATACTGACAAACAAAGTGGGGAACGCAACCAGAGTTTTCCAAGGTGGAGCACACACTTGATAATAAAGTCCAGGATTTCAGGAGTGGAAATGCATTGTGAGTTTTAAACAGTTGTCAGGCAATATTTTTTGAAAGGATCAAAATATCCTTCCTCACCATGCCCTGTTGTTTCTGCATAGTGAAACAGAACTTGCTCACAAGCCTCTCCATTGTGACGGGAGATGCACCGTTTGAATCTCCGAATGCTTAATAAGTCATTGTACCAAGGTCTGTTTTCCTGAGGAGGGCAAATCAGCCTTAAACTGCTGGAGAGAAATGATCCCAAAGAGGGTAACATCTCAGCACTGACTGTGTTTTTAAAGACAGTTACTCTTGGTCTAAATGAAGTCTGATGTGGAAGACAAGCTGAAATGAAGAGATGGCAGAGTTTTTGCTGATGCTGGTGCATCCATGCCCAGCAAGCCAGCTGCTGTATATTGCGCTTACAAGCTGCTCTTTCTGCCATGCTCTTCATATAGAGCCTACAGAATGGCTGCAATTTGAGGATTCTTACAGTACCTGCATTCCTTAATTTCACTTTTATCATGATTTACGAAAAGCATGTCTTCAGATTTAACATAGAGGAGCTGAAAGTGAAATTAAAATGCTCACCATATTAGTGAGGCACTATGGATAGATTGGTAGCAAGCACTAGAGTGTATCTAGATTTTTATTATTCTTACATTGTAAAGTCAATTTTTAGCCAAATATTATTTATTCGGATTATGAAGAAAAACACACTGGATGCAAAACTCTTCTGTTAACGTTTGGCTATGTGTGTATCCATAAACACAGTGTTAACTAACTGCAAAATTCAGAACTGGGAGTGGGTTTTATTTTAAATGACCCCTAAACTTCAAGACACTCCGATTTGAAATGTACGTTCAGGTGCATACCTACTTAAAATAAATACCACATAAGTATCTACATACATAAGCCAATCCTTTGTTGATCTACAAACACCCCTTTTTGAACCCTGCGCAATGAAGAGTGACTCTCAGAAGGACCTTTAAGGTGTGACAGGCAAAAGAACAGATCACTTGCTGAGATTATTTACATGCATTTGTTCTGGGTTTGTAAATCACTTTTCTAATCACGGATTTTTTGTATTTCTTAGCCATTTTGTTTTGATGGAAATGACTCAGCAAACTGTTAGGCTAAAGCCTGAACACTGAACTTTCAGCTCATAAATCTTGTATAATTTTGGAATAATACAGTGAATGTGCAACAGTAGGTTGAATTTCACACCCTGTCCTGACAGCTCTGTCCAGGGACAGGATGCCAGCAGATGGCAGATGGATCATTGCATCGGACAGTTACTCTGTGGAAGTTGTTAACAACAAAATATAAAAGTTTGTTTCCTAAATTGCACCTCTGTTATACTAAACCCATCTGCTTCTGGTGAGAATCTAAACACTTGTTCAAGGTTTGAATAAAGACTATCCAAATTAGCCTATATTTAACTCATTATAATGACAGCTGCTGTGTTCTGTAACAGTGTACTCTGCCTATGGAGTGCTTTCTATCTTTAGATTCTTGCAGACTCTCTGTGCACAGTGCAAGCCAAAAGAATGGAGCTTTTTTCTACTGTTTATTTATTATGGAAACATTCGCAGGTTGTTCATAAGATCCTCATGTATGTAAGATAAAAATACTACTTTTATGGTTTGATGTCTCCTTGAAATCCATATTCCATTTCTGTTGTGTCTGGAAAATCTCATTAGGTGAAAAGCTATTTATAAGGATTATCAACTTTTAAATTAAATTTTTAGCATGTACATGCTTTTCCCAGGTGGTCTGGGAGGACTGACTCATCACCCACCCCAGAAATTGGATCTTTGTGACCAGTATATACAGTGAATCTGGTGGCCCTGTACATATCCATTTCCTGGGGAATCACACTTGCATGTGTGCAAAAACAGACTGGGAGCCAGGTTTTGCCATAGATTATTGAAGATGGAACACACAGGAATAACCAGGAGCTGAGAAGGTAGGGCTTTTGTGGGGGAAGCTTTGGTTTATGTCTCTGACCTGGTTGATGCTTATTTACTTGTACCAAGCATAATTATTCCAGTAGGACAGATGGCATAAACTGTCAATGCATGGTGATTGGCATAGCATCATCCTGCCAGTGCCTCTGTTTCCTAAAACGGTACATGAAAAGTTCTAGTTTTTACAAAGCACTATTTTGCAATGAAATACCTCCAGCCCTATCCACTCATAAAGGAGTAGTTGTTTTCCTGGTTAGTTATACACTGAAATCATGGCAAAATTTTGCATTACAAGATCAGTGGTGGCATATTTCCATCTCCTCTGCTGAAATATTCTGTCAATACTGTTGGGATAGTGTGTACTTGATAAGAGCAGATATCTTTCTCACTTTATGTAGTTCAAATTGTTCTTTAAATTCCCTTGGAATGCATGGGCTGATTACTGCAATAGCTAAATTTGGGATTCCTAGGCTCTAATTTGTGGTGTTAACTAAGGTAGGTATGGTGGGGCTCTGCACAGGTCATGTCAGAGGCAGTAGAAGTGCACTAGCACAACTCCTCTGAGACAAATCCTCCTTTCATCTTTCCAGCTATGCCAAGGGATGCCAGCGGCAAGCTGTCCCAGCGTGGCATGGGCTCCATGTTCACAGATACACTGTCGGATGGAGCAAGAGACCTGTAAAGGAAATGCTTTGGGTGAAAGGACTGTGGTGGCAACAGAAAATTCTTCCTCTCCTTCCCACCTGCCAGTGCATGCATACTGCCTCTTACCTAGCTTCAAAAATGATCCTAACCACAATGCAAGATCAAGCTGTCAACGGACTTGAAAGTCACTTTCACCTGTACAGACAATGACAAAGTTGCAAGGATTTCAGGAACTCTTGGCTGCCCTGACACCAGCTGTGCAACATTCCTAAGAGTGAAAGGGATAAACAGAGGCAACTGGATACATGCAGAATTAGAGTGATGGGGTGTGTGAACACAGAAACTTGATGTATTATACACAATTAGTATTATATACTAAATTTCTTCCCATCCTTTTCAGAAGGAACTTCACTGTCCCAAATGTCCCTTGAGGACAAATAAAACAGGTAGCTAGTTTGTACTGTCACTAGAGCATTGATGCACAGTCAGTGACTTCTCAGCTACCTCCACATTTGTCAGGCACACCACCCAACATCTTACTATGTTTTGCAGTGCCTTTTTAGCCTGTGTTTGTTCCTTTTAGATTCTTGCTAACTATTCTCCTAATTTTTATGTCCTCTCTTTAAAGGTGGTAACAGGTTGTTTTACACCCACAAATATGCTGAATTTCAGTTCATTAAGGAGATGGTAACAAAATAAGGAACAAGAGTTACACATTGAATTACATTTTGTTCAGTGCTCAGGATTACATCAAGAACCATTACTCCACTTGTGGCTTCATCTGATTAGGTCCCAATACCCATGAAGCCTAACAGTGTAAACATAATGTGGTAAGAAATTACATAATTACTAAAATTATAATGGTTATTATATTCTGCATATGTCAAATGCTATGTAAATAATCACTTAAACTGAAACCACTAGTTACTAAGGTACATGTAAATTGTAAACTATACCAGAAATATTTCAAATAACTGCAACTCATTACAAAAAATAAGGAAGGAAAATATTCATAAGCCTGTCCACTAAATCACAGAAGAATAGATGAAATGGAATGTAATATATTTATGGCAATTAAAAAAAATCAAAGGAATAAACATACTTTTTGGCTAAACATGAAGACCACAATCTCTAAATTCCTTTGGAAACTGACAAAATACCAAGGAGGAAAACAAATATTTCAGATGGCTATAAGCAACAAGCAACTGCAGTAACTCAAGAAAATGAAGGAATACTTTGAATACCAAAAGAAACTCACATTATGTGCAAGAGGGCTTTATTCTATATGAAACATTAGTATCAGCATTTATGTGTGAATCTTAAACTACTTCAACTAGAGTATATATTATGCTTTAGCAGGGAGGCTGGACTAGATGATCTCAAGAAGTCCCTGCCAGCCCCAGTTATTCTGTGATTCTCTGATTATTTTAATCATAAGCTATACTACCAACAGTTATGATTACTGACAGGTCTTGTCCCTGTCACTCAGAAATCCGATACTCAGCTGACAGCTAATCAAAGATTTTTTTACTCTCAATTCATATAATGACTTCAAGATTATAATTTTTCTTGGGCAGAAGCAGGCTGGAAGGTTCAGAGATGCCACTGAAGTGAAGCAGATATAATAAAAAGGTAGGCAAAAGAGAAACTAGGGATCTTAGTTGCGTTTTTGCAGGACTAACCTGAGACACTTTTCAGTAACATTATTTTCATTAAATGAAAATATAAGCCCTTTTGAAGTGCTCTCCAGATAGGCATGTACATGTTAACTCACCCATAATCACCAGTCACCTTTTTCTATATTTATTCTGAGGTACTACTTATGTCTGGTCTGGGACACTTCAATGTCATTTAATCAAAATGGAAAGTGCTCATTCTTCAGTCTTGTACTTAATTACTTCCTTTCAAAAACAGTTGCAACTAATTTGCTCCCATCTGTGGGAATGTTTAAGAAATAGACGTCTATTAAACTAGCCATCTTGGGCAGCTTCTCATCCACTCCATCCCTGGAAAGACTTATCTTCATTTATGCCACCTCCAAGGGAAGCATCACATGGGTCACCTCTAGAAGTTCTGGCTCAAAGAGAGGATCTCTGAAGTGAACCATTAGCAAGTTAGCAAAACAGCATTTGCCAGGTCTGTGGCACTGCTTGCTAAAGAACTGCTTACAGCAATTCATACTCAAAAACAGAGGGTATTGGCAACATAAAGGGAAATTACACATGAGAAAGTCTACACAATAATTTAGGGTAGGATGTCTGCATGGTAGGCAGGGCAGGTAATGATCATTATTTCAGTCAGTGGCATTACAGCAGTTTCCGTAGTAGAGTTGCAGATCTACTCCAACACATCTGTCCCCTTGCAGTGAAAGCATATCACTTAACCATCTCTCTTCCCAGGTTCACATTCACAACAGCAACCCTGCTTTCCAAGTCTGATAGCCTTTATCAGTAACAGAGTCAGGACCTACTGCAGATCTCTGCTCCTTCAGGGAACCATTACCTTCTCTCTGTTTTTGGTGAATAGATGTACATGTCTAAGGCAACGTGTGGTATTTTGAAGACTGTTTTGCAACCATTGCTTGTAAGGAAACTAACTTAGGAGATACATTTCCTAGCAATACCCTCAACAAGGAAATTCAGAGTCAGATCTATAACCCCTGCATCATCGTCTAGAGAAGTCTGTTTCTCTCCACTGATACAGAGACCCTTACAGACGTTAACTACCATCTCAACTAAACATGTAAATATTTCATGGTGTCCAACATCTGAAAAATACTGCAGGTAATAGCAACCAAATTAAGAGCAGGCTATACAACACAAGCAAAAAACTGTCAGTGAACTTACTCTGAAAACCGTTTCCACCCTTGCAATACCCTTCCCAAAGATGGTTCCAAGTTGGTCTCCAATCCCAGCCAGCAAGAAGCCAAATAGTGGAATCCCAAAAAGGGCATACAAGATGCAGAAAACCTTGCCACCAACAGTGCTTGGGGCCATCTTCCCATACCCTAAGGAGAAAAACAATTGTCAGACTCTCAGAACGTATATACGGCCTTTTAGAAAACAAACTAATAGGTTTTTAAAAGCTGCTCTTTCTACAGGCATACCTTTGTTCCACCTATAGTTCCTATTTACAGACTTTCCATGTCATGATGTCATTTCCCAGGCAAGCTACCTTCTGTTATTCCATTTTTCTTTCAGCCTGTTACCCAAATTTTCTATAGATTCAGCCTATCTAAAATTGCTGTTTGCTTAATTAACCTAGCTGATATCATGGCATAAAAATCCCTCCATGCTGGCCTGGTGCCTACATGCTGCTGTTCCTCTTGGGCTGCGCCAATGGTTTCCTGACAAGAGTGTGATTCACCTGACAATGCTTATTTTCACCGGTTAGCTCATACTTTCCTCAGCCCCTCATCATACTGACTAGCTACACTGCAGCCTCCAAACTGTACCCACACTATGCAAATCTGCCCTTGAACTCCTTATTCAGTAAAGCATTATGACACCAGTAGCCAGGATATTTCTGTTAAAATGTTAAAGAGAAAAAAACAAGAATTGTGACAGCAATATTTGCACCTTTTTACTTAAGATCAGGTAACTTAATTGAAATGTCATAGACACTTTGATTTTAACTATACATAACTACTCAAATATTAAAAATTATCACACAATCACAAATCACTGATGCAATAAAGCACACAGAGAGGAGGAAATCTAAGAAAGTGTCAGGTGCTATACCTGTTGGGTTGGCCAAACTACCACTGGATATATCTCTCTGTCTTGGGATGGTGCAAGAACTATGCTGACACACAATAATGCGTGTCCCATAACTTACTGTCCTTTTCACAACTGCATCTATGATCCCAGATTTCTCCTAAAAGTCCAAGAAAGTCCAGGATCTTCATGGGCAACTGGACTGAGGTTGACCAGGTAATCTTCTGCGTCTCTGCCTAAAAGGAACCCTAACAGGCCTCTGGTGGATACATTAAAACTATTTTCATGCCCTGACACAATACACGGGCTTTATGCAGCCTATAAAAATCTCATTCATGCAGAATTTAAAACAAATATGGGCAAAAATCCAAGGTCTTTTCAATAAGTTACTTAAATAGCAGATGTCAATGAATATGCCTGCATAAACTATGTCTACATAGTGGCATTTATTTTAATGAGTAATTTAAAAGCTTGTCACTTGGGTCTATTGAGTAAACAAATATTAAGGGAGGGTTTTCTTACAAATGAATCAGAAATGTTTTCTTTCTTGCCACCCGCTGGTTTTATGCTACCATAAAAAATACATGGTAATGTAGCTTAATATAGAGGAACACAGATTGTACACTCTATACAATCACTCTTTCCCCCTCACTCTGACAACAAAGAAAAGTCAGAGACAAAGGCACAGACTCCACTGTTAGAGCTAATCACCACAGCAAGTCTTGTAATTGCCACAGGATTTTTTTTGTTGTTATTGTTGCTGTATTACCTGCATAAAAAGCCTGCAGAATTCAGTCAGATTCTCGCACTTTATTGAAGGGTTATGTGATTGTCAAGTTATTTGTCTGTACAGTCACCAGTGTGTGCATCACAGCTGTAATGTGGAGAAGCTCTTTATACAATATTTAAAGCAGAATAATACTCAAAGACAATGCAAATAAAAATCAACAATTTGCCAGTGACTTCCAAATAATTAGATGTCCTGAACTGATCACTGAAATCAAGCTTATAAAACTACTGTATAAATGTCAGCAGATTAACTTTATCAACAATATTATTGGTTTCTTTTCTTTTTACTTCAGACCATTTTCTGAAATCCCAGCTTGTTGAGCATTCTTCAAGAGAGGAACTGGCACAGAGAGGAGAGATTAAAAACCTTAGCATATCTAAGGCCGGCATTCAGGGATCAAGAGACTAAATACATTGTACACAATGCATGGGGAGAGAGATGATAAGGGCCTGAATAATGATCTTATTAAAATTAGTGGTTCAAGAAAAGTGAATGGAGCAGTTCAGTACACCCTTCATTTAATAAAAAGAAGCACGTCAATAATTCAAGGCCATGAATACAAGAAAAGGAAAAAAAAATTGGGTTTTTTTACACAGTGTATCATTTGTGAAATTCCTTCCGATTGTTAGTATGAAAGAGAGTAAGAATTTTAAGAAGGATGTAATAGTTATGAGAACACATTTCCAGTTACAAGGAGTAGGGTATGAGAAGAATTGCTTCTATCAAACTTCAGAGCATAAGCCAAAATTAATTGATGTACTTAGGAAGAAAGTTACACTTCTGGGCAAATTCATCTCATCTGTAATATTAAAATCCAAATTCCCAACAACCATAAAATAGTTATTTCCTTGGGAATGGCTTCTTGATCATTTTAGTGAAAATTGAAACCATCGGCATCTACATCAAGAACAGGGCTATAAAGGCTGCTCAGTATTACCTGCTTCAGCTCAGCATTGCTATTCTACCCTAATTGTGTAAACAGCTTCTGACACTTACCCAGAGACTCAGTACCCTTGACACATGCTGAAGCCATGTCTTCTGCTAACAGAGAAATACACTGCAGCTACTTTTTTTCTTTGTGGTCTATCTTCCTCAAATTTATTGCATTATCCATGTCTCAGTGTGACTATGTACTTTAAAAAATAAATAGTAAACATACCTATAGTTGTGATAACTGTTCCAGCAAAGAAAAAGGCACCTCCAAGGTCCCAGTGACTGCTTTTGCTAGAGGAATTCCCAATGGGACTGACTCCTGCATTATCAGAAGCAATGGCATGCTGCAAAGACAGAGACAACCAATCAGCCTTATGCGTGCCTTACTGTATCCTGTGCAAGTTGGTATAGGCTCCAAAGCAAAATTTCTGGGGCCATGGAAACAGCTTAGATTCAAGCTTTTTATTATGTGCTCAAAGTATAGTAACTTCTTCTGGACACATAAGTTAAATAAACAACTGAACTGAATATCCATTACGGTGGAAGAAAGGTACAATGCATAAACAAATGACAAAAGATACAAAGCAATTGAGAAGTAGGAGACCAACACCACAAATTCATCCATAAATACCATTCTTGTAACAACTACTGCCAAAGGAAAAATTCATCAATGGGAACAGCTCATGTTAGAAGCATCTAGAAAGGTGGTAAATACAAATAATGTTTGTGAAGTCAACTGAAGCTAGTCAGCTAAGCATTTAAATTCCCTGACTATTAATAATGATTAAGTACTTTATATTTCATGCTAACTAAAGAAAAAAATATGGCATATATATACCTCAATTTAAATGAACAAATAAGATACTTATGGAAACATCATGAAAAAACTTTGTGATCAGCTTGAACTTCCCATTGCCACACTGCACATGATCTCATGTCCAATGAGATCAAATACAAATACATCACGATACAGAGACTCCCAGACAGTGCTTGAATGAACTATATTCTGGATAGAAGCTGAGGTAGCTATACTGCTTCCTGGTCAGTGTCCTGTGTTTCACATAGCACTGAATCAAACCAGGCAGACATATCAGCCTCCTGAATGTTGGGAATTTCTAAAAATGCACCATATTGTATCATGGGGACATACACATTTACTTTTCATTGTAGCCTCACAGTCCAAATGAAAATAGAGCTAAATACATCAGCCTGCAATGCACAGAAATAAATCTCTCATCAGCATCTGACATATTCACCTGAATTCCTCTAAGTTTACTTTTGAGATGCCCTTCAGCACATCTTTACAAGTTGCTTTTAGATCTCATGCAAGCTATTCTTCATCATAGAGTATTCAGACCTCACTGTAGAACAGCAGATGAAATTACTGCCTTTCTCCTTTCCAAACACTCCCAGCTGAGTTTAATATCATAAAACCACTGCAAAGGAACCAAGCTTCTCTCTTCCTGCCTCTTAACATTTCCAGCTCTTTGCCTTTCTCCCATTCTGCTCCAACCTCACTTCATGTTGCTATTATCAGCTACTCACACTACTGCCAGATCTTTTCCTTCCCTCTCACTCTGGTATTTGCTCCTAGTCCTAAATACTGCTACCAGTCTTTAGCCTTGGTAGTTTCAGTGAACTTAATTGCTGGGCTCAACAAACAAAGCAAAGTGCTGCTTCTTGCATCCTCTTTTTCTTTGACTTTGTTCAACACAGAATTCCCACCTATCAATACAGGTTTGTTTTGTTTTTTCTTATTCCATTTCTTTATTCCATTTCCCTCTGACTTATGATCTATGAATTGTCACTGTGGCTTTCTATTTCACCTTTCCTATACAGTCCATGTCCAAAGCATGGTTAGCCTTTCTATTTTACCGTTGCCCCATTTCTTACCTGTTCATGTCTATGAGTTCTCTCTTGATCTTCTCTATAACCTCACATTATCTTGTGGATTTAGCACTGACTTTTAAATACATCCATTTAACACTGCTTCGCTCCGTAGCCTTCATGATACACTTTTTTCCACCTCGTTTTCTCACTCATTTTTTGCCTATATTTCCAACTGACTTCACGGTCATAAATGTTCCTCGGCTGCTTTTTTAGCTTAGGCTAGTTTCAGTTAATCTGCTTCACAGCTTTTAGTTATTTATCACATTGCCTCACAAAAAGGAAAAGGAGTGGGAGGAGAGGTGCATGGGCAAGAACAGAGACAGCTGTATCTAAAGAGATCAGTATGGGACAGCCTTTTTTAAAAGTAAAGCTGCTACATGCTAGGCCAAGCTGAATGTGAAGCTATAACACAAGCAAGTTCCAGGCTGGACTGGTTGCATTTCATGTGGGCACAAAGCCAGGGTTCCTCAGCACGTGCCCATACCCCAAGAAATAGGGATATAGAGAAAGGAAGCATTTTGGACCAAACCCTTTGAAAGGGCTTCTGTACCAGTTGCTGGCATATTGCAGGTGGTGTGAAAGCAGAGATCATTTGTTGGTTTATGCAGAACAGCATAAATCAGCACAACAGACAGGTTGCCCATTTAAATAGGCCATGACACACAGTCAGCTACCCTGACACATTACTTCTGCCAAGGAATGCTGTCTGCCCTCCCCTTGAGTGTGTGAATGTCAGCAGGCTAATTACACTTAAATCACACTTGAGTTTACACAGTTTAGCAAGTCCTTTCGGGCCAAGCACTAACCCCTGAAGTGAAGGAGCGTCCTGTTGCCTTAGATAGTTGTGAGATTCTCAGGCTCCCTTCTCATCCAGAGCAAATTTATTTTTTCTTTAAAGCTTCACTGACGTCATTCATTTATAAATATCCAACTATTCCAATGCTATCTTCTAATGCATAGTATTTTGCAAACAGCGATGGAGGACAAAAAGAGAGCAGCAAGACAAAAGCAGCCTGCACCTAACACATTTAAATAACCAATTTCAGCTCATGCATGAGAAAAGGATGCCTTATTACTACCAGCATAGTTCCACCTACACAGAAATATCCTGCTGGATGAAAACTTACACAAAACTCAAACAAGGATACTATCACTGGCAAGACTCTCCCAGTCCGCAGAGACCACAAAATGTTACAAGTTTCCCATCTGAAACTTCAAATAGGCTTTGCAGCAATTGACTTGAAGAACCACAATCCTCAGATTATCTCGGAGTAGGGAAAAAACTAATTACCAGAGTGCTAAACACTCTATTAACAAACCTTACACATTTAAGACATTTAAAACTAACAGTTTCAGCTACTTTTATGGTTGAAATATCATTGAAAATAAAAGGTCATGAAAGTATCCAAAACTGTTCTACACTTACTCCTTTCCTGATCCCCTTTTCCTTCTCAAGGAAGAGGGGATCAGGAGCTACAAGCACAGTATACAAGTACACAGTATTTTTTCAGTATGTTTTATTAATAGAAAGAGCAATCTTCTTTAATGAATAATTACCAAACTAGGGAATTTTTTCTCTTGAAATACTACCCATTCAGGGAAGGCAACAACTTGAAATACCTCAAAGGGCTGAAACAGTCTTTCTTGATGTTCAAGTAATGGATGTATGCTAAAGCCAACAGGCAGGGAGGAGTGAAGGGAATGACAAAACTACAAAGTAAATACAAATGCTCAGTGTTATTTGTTTACAAAAACATATATTTCTGATCACCGCTTTCAGCTTGGTTCCCTATCATTGCATAGATTTGTGTATTACTGTCAGTCCCTTTTGAATCAGCACACTACAGTCCTTCTGTAACAAAAAAGACATGGTCTGGTGATATGGTCTGCATGGGACCAAAGACAAATCCCTCAGCAGAAATCCAGCATTTGTGATGATACTGGGACAACTGAATCCTGTATTCCCAAAGAGAATGTAATCAAACTCCAACTCAGTCTGAAATACAATTCATCAATTTCACTTGCTGATATTCAGGCAGCAATATTTAAATATTATGAGGGATGGCCCTGCTCTGGTCTGCCTAGTTGTTAATACATGGGACTCAAAGTCCAGAGAAAGGTACACTAACTTGTCTCACCAGGTGTCAAGGGTTCTCCCCCACAACACAAGAACACAAGAGTATCTCATCTCTATGGACAAATGCAATGATACTCTCCTAATGCCAAACAGAAGCTACTGGCATTTCACCATCCCTGCCCCAGCAATACCATACAAGTGTTTGGTTCCAGCTTGCCCCAGCTCTGTCCTGCCCAGCCACAGGCTCTCTCAAGCTGGGGTCTGACCTTTGGGCTGAAGTCACAGCCCAGCCTCAACTCATCAGCTGGAGGATCCTGATAGTCTGGGCTAGGCAATGCCCCTGGCTGCCCACAACCAGCCATCCTCCCTGGCTGGCAGTGCTGGGGGCCACAGCTGCAAGTTCCTGTCCCCTGGGGCCCAGGTGGTCCTCACTGTGCCTGGATATTCACACATCTGATCCTCCTTGGGCTGTGAATGAGTATATTCCAGCTTTCACTAGTATATGAGGTACAGTCTTACATACTTCTTTAGATCACTAAATAAGATGCTTATATCAAGAAAAAATCTAGAGTTACACCCACAAGCAACAAGATAGCTGGGAGCCGGTGCAGCTGATGTGGAGAGGAATAAAACAGACTGGTTGTGGTTTCTCTTTGAAGAAAGGTTTTTATCTGGTTCATTTGTTCATGTTTTTGTAATTTCTCCAGTAAGATCCCAAGCATGAAGAAGATTAATCTTTTTCAAGGGCAAGTGTAATATCCCTCTGGAGTGCTGAGACAGTCAAAAATGTACCTACCCTAAGTGTAATCAAGGATAGGAATTTGATAAGAAAATTCTTGTCATTTTTTTTTGCCTAGTTCTGTTAATTCCTCTCCACAGATCATGCTAATCCAATAATTATTATCTTCCTCTACAACTCTTTTTCTAAGCAGATTCCTATCAAGTATACAAAAGTTGTTTCAATTGCCTTTTACACTCTGATGTTTCTCTATTAGGATTATTAGGATGCTTCTCATTAGCAAGCGGCTTTTAATAACTTATGCTTTAATAACTTTTTTCTATACTCCCTACCTCTCTACTTATTCTCACCACCCCTTATCCAGTCATTAGAGATCCTCATTATAAATTCCCATTTATTCACTTTTCCACAACAGCATTTTCTAAGGACCAAGGCCTGTAATTTTTTTTCAGGTTAAATCAAAAGTAACAAGCTTTCAAAGTCCACTCATTAAATATTTCTGCCTATCCTATAAAGGACTTTAGGTGACAAAGGACTTTAGGGGCCAGAGAGTGATCTACCTACACTTAGAGTGATTTGATTGTCATGCATGCACTCTGTCTGAGGGCAGACCTACAGCATTCAACAAGGGATATGCACAAAGATCTAAGTCCAAAAGGCTTAGCTCCCTGCAAGTATGTCAGCTAAGCTCTGGAAGCAGCACAGCTACAGGACAGCTGCAGACTTGTGCAGCATCCTAGCCTCAGTGTGTCTCCTACAGAACTGGAGTAGCACTGGATTGAAGCCACAACTTAGGATGCCTGCACCAACTAGGGCAGGACCATCTGAATCCTTTTTTCATATCCTATTAGGAGGAGTAGGGTAAAAAATAAAGATGGGGCAGAAGGGAAGCTGGGACAAGACAACCTCCAGAGGCAAAGGCAGAAGGTCCAATAATCAGATACTTACCACTCTTCAGTCTTTTCTTGTCTTCAGCAACATCTAAGTGTCCTCCATAGTTAATTCAAAGTACCATTTTTTTTCCTTCTCTATTTAAACTTTTCTTCTAGCACATGAAAATTCTTTTCATTTTACATAGAAACAGCCTGGAAAGAGAAGCTGGCTTATGACACTAATGAACTAAGCAAGCAGCAGCAAAATGAAACACCTCTGCAGGATGCTCCCTTTCTGACTTACCTTCAGGGCAAAATTGGTTCAGAACACTAATCTGAAGGGCCTATCCAAAATATGAATTCTTACTAACATAATGAGCCTTTAAAGCCTGACTACCTTATTTCAGCTCTGCTTCCTTTATAGCTTGCAGTCTAGCTCGAATGAGTTGCTGTAGTCATTAGTGGACATTGATAATATGACTTAGTTCCCAGGTGGGTGATTTTTTTTAATATATACTATAATCACTCACACTCCTAAATTAAACCCTGATGGACAAGGAAAAAGCAGCCCAACAATAATGTAAGTAATTTCTTAAGTAGCAAGCCACTCTATCTTACATAATTTTGCAGCATTCATTATGAAAGCAGGACTCATTATGGAAGTTTTTACTCATATACAGTGCACAGGATATATAGAAACAGAGTATGAATGCCCTTATCAGGTTTAGAGGAATTACTTTGCCAAAACACAAGGATGGTCTTTCTGCATCTCCTAAGGACAGATAAAATCTGTCATTGTGTTAGTATTAGACAGACCTGAACCAAAATCTAAGAGACAAATACAAATTTAAAACACTTTGAATCTTCCTAAGAATTTGCACTGTTTTCATCACTGTATTACTTCTGCAAGTATGAAGGAACTTTCAACACTGGACTCAGAAATTCACATTTGTGCTACCAGTGTTAATATTTGCAATGGGTGTTTGGAGATAAAGATGGAAAGGATATGTCATCCCCACTAAATTTTAACGGCTTCCTCATACAGTGCTGTACATCTTCTTTACAGGTTTTCCAAAGCAGAATCCATTGAAAGATTAATATTTAGGGAAAGGTATAAATTTCTCTATCACTAGTCTTGTAAGCACCATGATACTTCTTTGCTCTTCTTAAAAGATTGTTCCAGACCCAACCCCACAAGTAAAATAATACAAGTTAGTTCTAAGGTCTCCCTTTTTGTATTTTTCCATGTTCTCCAAAGCACAGAGGTGAATCAACACAGTCATACTGGAGAGTATGATCTGTGTTCATCTAAGGGCTTTCAGGTAGTCAAATAACATTAATTATGAATAGTTCCCTTAACGGTAGACTGCACACAGCACAGCAGTCAGGATCCATGGAGGGGCCACATCAGTCTGAACTCACAGCTGTAAAGGCAGACACAGCATTTGGTGCAATGCAGAAATGCATTGTGTCAGTCAGGGGGACATCGCTTCTGAGATTGTAGACATGAAGCCCTGGAAGCACATTGTTAACTCTCTGACGTTATCTTCAAGCAAGTTCACTTTTCTTCTGTGCAAGTCAGCTACAATCAGAGTTTTCTGGATCAGCATGCCCAACTACATTCCTGGAGTCAGTTTCGCCCCTCAGACATACAGAAGAATCCAAAGAAACTTGTTCTCTATTGACAAATCTGTTTCAATATTTCATATTACTTGGCCTTAAGACATTTTGCACCCTAAGTTGCTAAACTCATTTTCATTTACTTTTGTATAATGACTTCCAGTTACCTAGTGTAATGCCAGAGGACAACTGAAATCACAGAAGATTATAAGGTTTGTGCAGAATATCTGTCTTTTAATGACACAATATGTCTGTCAAAAGTGTCACCACTTTTGAGGTGAAAGAAGGAAAAATATTCTGTAAAATAAAGAATCAGTGTTGGTACATAGCTTAGATTAGAGAATAAGAGCTGTTTAGAAATCTTACTACTGCAGTTGGCATGCAGGACTCCACAATCTGCTGAGGTGCTTTGCTTGCTGTACCTTGTATGAGTTCTGCTTTCTGCTTGGAAAGATTTTTGTATATCTTTTACTGGTGACAATCCCACCAAGGGAATAAAAACTTGCTTTTAGTGTTTTCAAAACATCCTTTAATCATTATTTCTAAGGAATAGAGAAAAATACACATCTCTGCAATGCTGCCAAGAGAAACACATCTGAACCGATATCCCTGGACCCTACCAGCCTAACATGTTCACCAGTCTTTTGCAGACAGATCAAGGATGTGATCCAAGTCATCCCTGATCCAAAACCTGTGTAGTCTCACCAGTGCAATACTACTTCCTGCTAAAGTAATTTGGCTTCTTAGCTATAGCACCAGGCTGCCCAAAAGTAGAGGTACAGCTACACAGTTTTTGACTCAGAACTGACCTGTCTTCTGTGAACACAGAGCACAAGCAGGGAGAGACCACATTTATTTGCAAAGTTTAGGCTGAAAAGTAGGAGAAGACCTTTTCTATCACATTAATGAGGTATTGGAACAACTTATTTTAAAAAATAAGCTTATAAATCTAATTCACTTTTAGAAAGGGTTTTTTTACATAGCTGAGTAGTTGGATACAAGAATCCAGAGGATAGCTCCGTGTTCTTTCAAATAGCCTGAAATCACAACAGAGCTCTGGTGCAACATCCCAGAGGGAAACACTGTGCTCTTGGAAGGCTGACACAAATTCAGATCTGAAATATGAGGCTGAAGTTTCACTTTGGAATATATTCCTTAGGTATATCACATTTCTTATATAATCTTTGTTTTCTCCAGGCTAACTGATAGGCTTCTACATGGGATCCTAGAAGGTACTCTACCAAAGTCTTGTAACATCCATAATACTTTCCTTGTCTAGAGTTTTAATCAATGAGAGATAAATCTACCCTTGACAGACATTTCTTGCATGTTATTACATTTTCCACTTACCCTTGCATACTTGATAATCATTTCCTTCAAAATTGATTCTAAAACTTTGCATACTAGATCAGACTAAAAATTCCAAAGCTTTTAAATTACAATTACTTTCTATTTTTAATTGTATACTTCATTCTCCTTCATTTATTTTAAAATTATAACAGTAAACCTGTAAGTTAATATACCAATAAGTTCAGAATTCTTGGCTGAGTATTTTAAAAATCCCACCTATCATGTTCTGTGTGTCCTCCTGGTTGCTGTTTTTAATTTTGAAGAAAGACTTAAGAACTTAAAACCTCTTGAAAATCTGTAGAGATAAGGGCAAATGTCTTGCAAATCTGTCACCTCTCACAAAAATTTCTTCCAGATATAAAGTTCTGCTTTTCTTTGCACTCATCTTTCATTATTCTAGTGAACACAAGTACCAATCTCTTCATTCGCATGACCAGTGACACAACTCAAGGAAATGGCCTGAAGCTGAGTCAGGAGAGGTCTAGGTTAGATATCTAGGAGAAAGCTTTTCACCTAGAGGGTCGTTGGACACTTGGACAGGCTCCCAGAGAAGTGGCCACAGGACCAAGCCTGACAGAGTCCAAGAAGTGTTTGGATAATGCTCTCAGGCACATGGTGTGACTCTTAGGGTGTCCTGCATAGGGTCAGGAGCTGGACTTGATGATCCTGATGGGTCCCTGACAACTGAAGCTTATTCTATGATTCTATGATTCTACATTTACAATATTTCGGAGACATAGTTTCTGCTTCTCAGACCTTAAAATGACAGGGCAAGAGCCTGCTCTTCGCACTGCCCATTCCAAAGCCTCTGTCAACCATTTTGCTCCTCATCAACTCAGCTGAACAACGAACCACCAAGCTGTTTCTCCTAACTTCAAAAAAGTTCTGTCTTGTTCACATGGCTTACCTGAATCAGTGTCTCCAGCTCCAGCTCAGTTACACAAACATGCTCCCGAAGAAAGTCAGACTTCTCTGACGCGATTAAGTTCTTCTGCCTGCTTTCAAAGGAATGCTCCAGGGCACGGAAGACAAGTCCTCCTGCCACCAGGTAAACTACCACCACAATAAAGATGGCCACCACTGTTCTCCAATTCATGACTTTCTGCCGACCTTGAGAAGGGGCTTCCATGGCAGCAACAACAGTGGCTCGGGAGGAAACGGAGAGCTGTGGAGATGGGTAATGCCCGTTAGTTTTGGGCTCAGGCTCACAAGCTGGCACCGGTGAGGGAACAGCCACTGAAACACAAAGTAAAAAACCTTATTTAAAATCAAATCTCTTACGGTATGACCTTGATTTTCATATAAAACTTTCCTAAATAACATTTTCAAGATTCTCACATAAACCATGTTCTTCACATAGATGAGACTCTTCTCATCTGGAAGGTTCCGTGTCTGCTTTGTCCATTCATATACAATGGACACCTCAAGGGTTTGCTTTGTCCATTACCTCTAGAATTTCACCCATTACCTCTAGAACTGAACAGGCCAGTTACATGTGCAAAAATTTCAGAAATATGCAGAAAATCACCTAGGCAAAATGACCATAAAAATTTTGACGAGTTAGGATATAAATTACACATGGTGGTGTTTGGCGAAGGACCCTGGAAGTGATTTGTGTCCTTAAATCATAATATTAATAGTATAAATAGTGCTAAGAAGTTGAACTGTTAATTATCACTGATCACTACCTGACCGGTGTTGACAGAAACAGAAAATGCTTTGCAAATCAAAGTGTTGTTTGGTTCACTAATATAAACTGGCCCATATAATACTTTGGATTCACAAAACCATCATTAGTGAAAACATTCTTAAAGCCTGGAAGCTTCACGAATTTCTACATAAATCATGTGTCAGCCAGAGTACACTAGATGCCTGAGGTCAAAGTTACACACCAAGCACAACCATGGACCTCTCACCTTGGGACTGAGACACTGTATAGCCCAGATGACCTTAGCAATACATTAGAGCTAACAAGTCCTGACCTCCAGTTGGACTTAATAGCCCAACCACTGTGTCAAGCTACCAACACATCTAAATCAAAGATGGGTCACCTCCAAGTAATTCAGGTGTCTCATCATCACACTTCCCCACTCTCTGTTGCTAGTGTTACCAACCGCAGAATGAGGCCGAGTTCCTCAGCATCCACTGGTATAATGGTACCAACATGCATACTTTGAAGATGCTGGATTCATTTTAAACCAATTCCTGTGTAATCTTACCACGGTGCAGCTGTCCCTGGCCTGTAATTTCTTTGAAATGAGATTAATTTAATGCATATCAGAACTAAATCAGATTACATTTAAAATACAGCGACTTTAGGTGCATTCTCTGAATTTATTCACGATGTGTCTTTGCTGTTTCACTTAGAAATTGAAGCAGAAAGATTTACAACATCCCATCAGAGGGACATCATAACCCCATTCTCTGCAATTTAAACATACAACATGACTATACCTTGAGTCTGAAGTGGGCTAAACTCTTTCCCAATAGAAACCATTTTATGATACTGAATAATTTTAGAACTCAGGCATTTACTACAGTCACGCTTTCCTACAAGCAATACATCTCTGAAGCATTGCATGGAAGGTAGAGCTTCCAGCTTACTTCATAATCAATAAACTACAGAAATCCATAGTTGCTTTACACTTACAGTTAATATTTCATTTAATATATGATTTAGAGATTCCAGATTCAGAGATTCCAAACAGATTAGAAAGGATCCAGGATCAGAAGAAAAGTCTTTGTGGTTGATTCCTTTTTTGTGTATCTCAGGTTTGTAACACCATGTGGCACAGCTGCTCAGTTTGACCATCAAAAAATCATTATGGTTCCCAATACCTTTCAGCCACAATGGAGTGACATCAAATTTAAAAGGATATTTTTTCTTACCTCCAGATATATTTCATGTGAATATTAGTGACAACAAGAAGAAGAGTGACAGTATTAGAAAGATGTCACATTTTTTGTCAGATACCAGTACATTTATTCTCTAAGTCTCCTGAAAGTATTATTATAATAAATACAGTGAGTTTTGGTAGGAAACACCAGAAAAGTATTCAGAAGAAACATAAAATATGCAGGTTGCATGAAGCAGTTAGAATCTCCCCTTCTCTATAGGCAAGTAACTTAAACCTGAGTCACAGCATCTCCTTACTGAACTAAATCTGAGTACTCACAAAAGCGGCTCAGCTGGTGTAATTCAGTGTAATATAACTTGCATGGATTCCATGGAATTCAATCAATTTGCATTAGTTAGAGCCCATAGATACTGTGTATATTGTGAACTAACACAAAATCTGCAAGCCTGAGAGCTGATTTTGCACACTTGTAGATTACTCAGTATCAGGATCCATGGCTCACATGGTAAGAGAGCAGAATTCATGTGAGAGAATACTACGATCTTCTGAAAGAGGTATCCACCTTATCACAACTGGCATAGTCCAGTGTAGACTGGGTGAGCCTCTCAGTGGAAAGCAATGCCTGCCATGGGTATCTCACAAATGAAAAGTCAAGAAGATGGAAGTAAAGAGCTGGTATCATTAAAACAGTGTTTGTGAGATTGCTTTTCCTCCCTGCCAGTATAAATGTTGTTTGTTATTCAAATAATGTTTCTGGTGAAGTTAGTAACAACCTTACAGTAAAATCATGGCCTGTTTGATTCTGTCTTCTAAGGAAAATGTGTTTTACTGATTTAAGAACAAGATGGGAAGTTCATGGTAGAGAACGTAAAACATTCTTATAAATATTTTGTCACTTAAACACCTTAGCGGATTACTGTGTTCAGCTTGCTTATCTCTAAAAAGAAGAGAAGAAGAACTGTCTTAGTCTTTCATTTTCTGCTATTAGTAATAGCTGCCCTAAGTGAATGTAGAACTGTTGATCCTAAAGTATTTTATATTATATAAATAAATTCACAGGAAGACTACTAAAGCAGCTAACTAAGCAACTTACGTATAATAGAAATGGTCTTCTTACAAAGCTGATGCACAAGGCCCAACTGCAATCCATGCTGCAGAGATTTCAAGCAGGAGTTAGGTATTAGAAGAACAGTGCAGCTAGTCCATGTAGGAGTTATCCCACTCTTTACAAGGCAGTGAAGTTAGCGACTTAAGCACATGGTAAGAAGTCAGAAATCGGAATTTCTGATTTCTAATCGGATCATTGTCTCTGCGAACCTGTACTGTCACAAAAGTGCTGCCATTTGCCTTTAAACCATGGTTTCATCAACTGCAAATAGAAAATAGTGCTTACTTTTCTAGCACAAGTAACGTGGAAGAGTCCATGTCTGAACATAAGAGCTACATAAACTTCCAGAAGTTTAAGGATGGACTACATTGGCAATTCAACAGTGTGCAGGGGTATACAGCTTAAAAAAATAAAGGACTACATAAATTCTTGCATTTGTAGAGATGGCTTAGACCGTAGCTTAGGACATATATGGAGCAAAAGAGAAGAGGACATGTTTTCAATAAATGCAGAACAACCCCTACTTCATTTGTTTGTGTTTTTTCAAAATAGGCTGCTGTCAGAACAGGCTTTTCCCTAAAGAGAGTCTCATCATATGTGTTTGTTAAATCGTATCGAAGAAGACTTAATCTGCCTCAGTGAAAGCAATGATAGATATCCATTCACATGCATGCACTATTAGCTGACAGCTAATGCCATAGGTACAGGAACCCTCAAAGAACATTCCAGTGTTTCAAAACAGGCCTTATCCCAGTAAAAGGATGCCAGAGAGCAAAGAAAGGTTACGTTCCTGATTGTTTGGATAACCTTCAAAAAGAAGCAACTGAAGATATTAACATAACAAATGAAATTGCAGTGTCAGGATCTGTACAGTGCTCACGTCTGGGATCGCCACATTACCTGCGTTTGTATTGGTGAACAGCACAGCCAGGGCTCCCAATGCTGTGTGAGGAGCTGAAATACCTCAGATTTCTGCTAATATTGATGAGATTTAAGGAAGCAAAACTCTCACGCACCACAAAGATGACAGGGCAAAAGCTAACTGCTTATCGCTGAAGGCAATTCCCTCCTACAGGGCACAGAGGGCCCAGCGTGCCGAGCAGGCCCAGAGTGCTGAGCAGGCCCAGCCCATGGCAGGGTGTGCTGCCTCCCGGGGCCTGGGGCACAGACATCACTGAGACACTCCCCAGCCTGGCGTGGCCCTCACACTGCTGCCCGCTCCTGATCTGCCGCGTGAGGGGCTGAGGAAATGGCAGCACATAGTCCAAAGGCAAACAAAGAGGACTTCAGGGCCTCCGGATGTTTGGTAAGGGAATCTGGGGTACGGGTTATATTATCCTCTATAGTTACAGTTGAAGGTGGCAACATGGGCAGAAATGGATAAACTGAATCTGTGGCTCCACAGCTGGTGTCGCCATAAAAATTTTGGGGATTTGACAATGGAATGGTTCTACACAGCACCAGGCATGCTGGCATCAGACAAGATTCGCCTTTCTCAGTGGCGGAAGAGAGACTTCGCTCAGGAACTAGTGGGGCTCACTGGCAGAGCTCTGAACTAGATGTGAGGGGGTAGAGGGACAGTATCAGGCTTGTCCCTGGCAAAATGTGAGAAAATATGAAAAGAGAGAGACAGAGGGACAGGGTGCTAGCGAGGGTTCTTTGCAGTGACTCTGAACTGTGCTAGCCACCCTGGACCACACCTGCAGTCTTAGGGAAATGAGCCAGGGAGTCCTAACAGAAGCCACAGAGAAATACCAGGGAAATACCTAAAAGGAATAATGGGGTGCTCCCCTTGGAAGGCAGCTTGGCAATCCTGAGGAGCAAGATATTGGACAAGGAAGGCAAGAGACTGGTATAGCTGAGGCTGAGTAGGGAACTGCTGGTTGAACTAAAGGTAAAGAGACAAATGCATAGATGGTGCAGGCAACGACAGGTAACCTGGGAAGAGATGAAGAGATGGGGTAAGGAAGGCCAAGGCAAAGCTGGAACTGAACCTCAGAAGGGACCTCAGAGGGTCCTGGACATGCATGGGAATCTCATAAGGTTTAACAAGACCAAGTGCTGCACCTGGGTTGGGGCAATCGCTGATATCAACAGAGGCTGGAGGATAAACAGATCAGAGTAGCCCTGCTGAGAAGGACGTGGGGGTGCTGGTGGATGAGAGGTTGGACATGACTCGGCAATGTACACTTACAGCCCAAAAAGCCAAACATATCCTGGGCTGCATCCAAAGCAGCGTGGGCAGCAGGGCCAGGGAGGGGATTCTGCCCCTCTGCTCTGCTCTGGTGAGACCCACCTGCATCCAGCTCTGGAGTTCTCTGCACGGGAAGGATATGGACCTGTTGGAGTGAGTCCAGAGGAGGGTCTCCAAGATGATTAGAGTGATGGGGCACCTCTCCTGTGAGGAAAGGCTGAGACAATCAGGTTCGTTCAGTCTGGAAGAGAGCAGGATTTGGGGTGACCTAACTGTGGCCTCTCAGTACCTGAAGGGAGCTTACAAGAAAGACAGAGAGGGACTTTTTCCAAGGGCATGTAGTGACAGGACAAGGGGGAATGGCTTTAAACTGAAAGAAGGTAGGTTTAGACTAGATATTAGGAAGAAAGTTTTACTGTGAGGATGATGAGGCACTGAAACAGGTTACCCAAAGAAGAGGTGGATGTTCCATCCCTGGAAATTTTCAAGGCCAGTTTGGATGGGGCTTTGAGCAACCTTGTCTAGTGGAAGGTGTCCCTACCCACAACAGGAGGGTTGGCACTAGATGATCCTTAAGGTCCCTTCCAGCCCAAACTGTTCTATGATTCTATGATGATTAACCCAAATGAAGCAGTTGGCAGCTGGACTAGTTGTAGGTTCCTTCCAACTGAAATATTCTACTCTAAAGCAAAACTGTGTAGTAAAACACTGAACCTATTGAAATAATGCACCATAAGATATTGCTTCAGGCTAAATATTGCCCTTTATTACTGCAGGTATGCTCTTCTTTTGGAGACCAGTATTTACAAGAACAGGTTAGACTTGTTTCTGCCAAAAATATTTGGCTATAGTTGGCCCTGCCTTACAGCAGCCGGGTGAGCTGCAAAACCTGTTATGAATTTGGAAAATAGTTCCAATTTAAAAAGAAAATCTCCAAACAGAGAGGTTCAAAGAATTGACACCTCAAGACAGTTTCAAGTAAGAACCAAAATGCAATGTTCAACTGATTTTTGACTATGAAAACATCAAAATGAGGCTTTGCCACAGTGACCTGTATCCTGGCAACTATCTTATCCAATATGCTAAGAACATAGGAGATACAAAGAAACCTGGTTTTGGAGGAGGGTTTCTTAAATGGTTTAAACCAAATACAATTCTTTAAAATAAACATACCCTTCTCTGTGTTACTGCTGTCACAATTTCTATCTGTGAAACAATATGTCAGGTTTAATAGTGTCTTATTTAGTACTTTATTTTCTTCCACATTTCTGTGTTACACAAGCACACAGCAATGTATGCACATTTTAATGAGAGAATAATAGACACATCTAATAAAAATGCTGCTTTCACAGGATTCAGCACAGAATTACATAGAAGCCATATGCACTTACACATTCATAAACTCAGCAACGGGCTTTAAGTTTGAAACATGACTTGACGAAAAATGAAACTGGACATTTCATCTCCCATTTTAGTGGTTCCATCCAAGGAAGGAAACAAAATACTTTCAGCTCAAGTAAAAAGATTTGTTGATGTCCATCTAAAGGTAAGTACCAGTATCTTTTTCCCCAAAATACTCATAATACAACAGGAAGTTTCTTTAAAGAGAGGAAATCATGCATTCTTCAAACATGTTCATAGTCAAGCATCCAAAATTTCCCATTAAGCCTTTCTTATGTTTATATTAAACTAGAAGTTTAGTTAGAATTATAAAGTAATCTCATCATGTAAGTCCATGAGACTTAATGAGAAAATTCAAGAGCAAACAGTCCTCCCTACTGCTTTTACAAGGTCCTACATTGGGGTTATTGGTGCTTCTACATCAGTCCTGTAGCACTACCTAATAAGTCAGCATTCCTGCCTGAAGTAATTTAGAAATATGATATTTTGTCAAGTGTATAAAGTTGCAGGACAGAGCCCTCAAGCACCAAGGCTCGGAAATGTCTGTGAGGTGTTAAAGTTCACTACAGTGAACTTCCCTGAACTGACCACTGAGAGCAGGTACATCCACCTGCTTTAGAATGGCTCGTAAAGGACTGGGGAAGGAAGGGACTTCACTGGCCATGATTGTTTTAGAGTCATTTATTTCAGTTTAACTGGACAGGTTTTTCTCCTCCCTCCAGTCCCTCTTCTGAAATAGCCACACACTGAAGTTAACATTAAAAGGCTTACTGACTGAAAAGTATGGAGAGCAGGAAAATTAGCAGCCCACCAGTGGATAACATATAATCTTTCATTCCAAGGCTCTGGCTCATCTCCAAACAGAAGTTCCTGGGGGATGTGGCTATCTAGCATTTGCTTCCAATCTCAAATCCTCCCCACAGACTCATCAAGTTCTTTCAGATAATGGCTGCTTGAGTTAGGATAGCAGGGCTGTGCCTGGAAGTCACAGCAAGTACAAGAGGTATGTTAGAGAAATAGTAAAGGCAATTGGTGTATTAAGCTATCGCCTCTGTGAACTTCTCATTAATATGTCACAAACAGAAAATGCATGCAAATCTGTGAATGAAGGGAATTGGATGGTCTAGCAGGAAGCAGGTGGAAGTAATGAAATTTTGAAGTCTGTCCATATGTAACCAAAAAATCCTTAAACCATCAAAATTTTGCTTTTTGAGGATATGGCAAATCATTTTCACAACCCGATTTGCTTGCTATTCCACACCCCCTCACCCTCCATTCTTCATCTCTTTGTGTTGTGGTTTTTAACAGGTTTTGTAGAGGGCATCCATTTAACCAGCACAATGAGCATTGAATTTTTATAACTGGGCATCCAAAAATCTGATGCTGGTTTAGAAAGTCTGGCTTTTAGAACAGAATCCCAGTAGACAATGATCTTGTTTGCCTTTGTGTTTGTGCAGCATCTTTGCATGATGTGGGCTTATTAACAGGTGACATTACAGCTGTGATCAAGAAATGGGAGAAAAATCCTGCCTGCAGGCTACGATTACATATGGGGCACAACACTAGTACCCCTGTGGCGGTTGCTCTGGATTGAGGAATAAGAATAATAAGAATTGCTGCCTGGGGACCATGGGATTCATACAGCCATGGATCAAGAAAACTGCTATCAGTGCTGTCATGTTTTACACCAGTTTGGCCCTGGTCCCTTTGCCTCTCCCCAAGGCACACAAATCGAACAGTGAAAGTCATTGCAAGCCCGCCTCACAATGGGAATTTCACCCTACTCTCTGTACAGCATTCTGCTGTGAATTGCCACTGAGGTGAGAAGCATTACTATAGCACTTACTGTTCATGAAAGCAAAGTTTGACGTATTGTTTGTTAGTAAAACACAGCATACCTCTGAGCATAGAGCTGTTTACTGCAGCAGCACCCCATGGGTTAAATCTAACACTGTTTTCCCTGAAGTGGATTCTCTAATGCAGCATTAGTGCTGCTGACTTCAGCAACATCTCAGCCCTCTGCTGCAAGTGCAGTCATCAGCAGCAAGGCATTCCATGGAGTATGAAAGATAGGTAAAGGCAGAAAGGGCAATACACATTAAACAAAATAGATTGGATGTGCTGTTAGCACAGAAGTAGCACTGATTTCTCCCAATTGCCCCTTTTGCCAAGTGGGGTGGCAAGGATGGGGGAGTATGTTAGGTCACAAACTGCATAAGGAATAAAGGCACTGTTTGTTTCCCATTATAGGGTAATGTTAGTGAAATGAAGTAAAAGTTCATAATACTGAGCTCTCTCTGTTGTTGGGGAGAGAAATGTCAGCAATATGTATCAGAGGGAATTATATCTGACCATTGTTTTGTCCACAATTTCTGCAATTTCTATACCATTTGCCATACATTCCCATCCAGTGCTTGAAATAATTATTCTCATTAAGCTTCCACAAAAATCTACGTAATTCTGCTGCATCAGTTGTAATTGAAACATAGTAATTAATAGGTCTTGGAACACCCCAACTACTTAATTGATCTGGAACACAGTTGTTATGAGAAAACAAAAAGGCACTGTTTTGTAACGTGTCTTTCATTCTTTTTCATTAGAAAACTATAGTTCAGGCAAATATAAAAAAATTTTAAACAGCTTAAATTGAAACATGGTAGAAATTAAGAAATCAGTATGGTCTGAGTTAAGGAGTCTCTTTAGAAAGAGCTTCCCAACATTGGGAGTCTTCACACAGAGGTGATGCTGGTGGCATTAGAGATCAGCAGAACTAAGGAGAACCCATGACTCTTCTCTCTGTATTTCATACAGGCAGGAAGTGCATGCATATGTAACCAATGAAGTAGCAATACAATGGATGTCTCTGACAATTCTAAAAAAGTATAAGAAAATTGCAATCTTCTTGTAAATGCTAAATGGCTTTGAATTGGGTGCTGGGTAAACCTGACAGGTTGGATTACTTATTAATCTAGTTGTAATCAGTTTAACAAGTGTGTAAAAGATTAAAAAGTCTATGCAATTATCATTCCCCTGAGCTATGCCATGTCCCTTTGCTTTGTGAGGCTGTTGAAAAACTCTCTGCTATTCTATAATTTAACAATTCTGAACGTAGTGTCCCTAAAGAGATAGAAAAATGTATGTATCAGCTAATTTAATTTTAGTCAAGAAAGTTTCATGAAAAAGTGAGAAGGGTCTGAATACCATTTTCATACCTATTTTACTTCTGAAAACAGTGCCATTTTTAATTGCAAATGTTTTAAAGCACAGAAGAATGGCAGTTCAAGCATCTCACAAAAGCTTTCAAAGCAGGGAAAGAGAAAACTGACGATGGCAGCCTAGGAAAATCAAAAGTCTGAAGGGCTAAAATCTAAGTGCACTTAACCATATAAACCCCATAAAATCACACTATGCCAAAAAATTCATTCCTAAATTGGTTTTTGTATCTATCCTTATTAATAGTCAATGCAGTCATCTTTTCAACATCCCACATCAATTTCCATTGCAGCTTTCCAAAGTATTTGCTTAATATAAATGTTTAAATTATATGTTAGAAGGTGAAATGTAATCTCACAAATGAAAATAAGACACTGAGCAACTAAAGACAGTGATGAATTCTTTCCTAGATCTCTTAAGAACATAAAATAGCACATGAAATAACTTCTTAATCTGTACCAAGGAAGTAGGGGACTATATACTAGGAAAAAGTCTAGCTAAAAGGAGACCTAAGCATGGGAATAGCCATCAATATATTGAAATGTCCTTTATTGGAAGTATCTAAGAACAGGGCATAAAATCGTCTGCCAGAAATTATCTGTCAGTGTTATCCATGTCCTGCATACCCCTGTGAATCCAAGAAGAAAAGTTACCAGTGAAGGGTAACAGAGAAAAACAGCCTAATGTTGATGTATTCAACATCCAGAATCTGTAAAAAAACCTGATGAAATGTTAAGGGTATATTAAAAAAAAACCAACAAACATTCATCTTGACATTCTAGTCTCAACTCTCAGCATGAAAATGCTCATGAGATCCCTTCCCTCCTCTTCAGTGTAAGACAGTTGATCACACCTCAACGTTCCTTTTTGCATCAGTTGTGCCAAGTCTCAAAGAATTTCACAAATAATAGATAAACCCCTGTGACTCTGAGGAAAAAAAATACAGTACGTTCTCACAGAGTATCTCTCATGTAAACACTGCCATAAAGATCCTAGCAAATTAATTAAATTCAAGAGTAATTTCAAAAGCTGATTAAAGAAGCTCTTTGTCATACGTGCATCAAACAGGTACAATGATTTGTCCTCAATGCATTAGAAAATTTTCAGGTTCTTCTATGGGACATGCTCTTTTTCAGTATACATTACAAACTGCCAGGTTATCTGTTACAAGATTAATAGACAGCCATAAATCAGACTACTTTCTTTTTTTGGTTATAATGGAAAAACATGATAACCACGTGTAAGCTGCTCTTGACAATTATTTACAAGAACTTCCAGATTCTGACCCAGCCTCTCTGCTGTAAGAACCACAGACTGAGCATGCCCATTAACTTAAAATGGACTGCCCAAGAGTTACTCTCTTGCAAGCACAGCCTTCGAGCTCCTGCTACTGAGCCTATGCAAATGTCAGGGAAACAACAGGAAACCCAAGGCTGGCTTGAGCAGAACTTATCCACTGACATTAAAAAAAAAAATCTCTGTAAAAGTCACGGTCATGGGATGCTGGGATACTTTCTCCTCCCTCCTCCCTCTCCCAGGCACTGCGCTATTCTAATGCATACGTGACAGCTCACTGGTCAAAAGAATGGATGTGCTAAGGCAGGACATGAACTCCAGGAATAGCTGAAAGCATCAGGGGTTTTTTCTAGTTTGGCTTCAGGACAGCAGTCCTAAGGGGGGTTCCTAGCTAACACTAGCATTAGCATGAAGATGCAACGCTACTGACACCATTTGTAGCACTACTTACAGAGCTGCCAAGTCCAGACGAACACTTGATAGACGTTAGTCTTGTGCTGGAGTGAGATTGCACACTCACTGCTGGAGGGCAGCTTGAATTTTGTTTCCCTTGTTTTGTCTTCTCTCTCTCCTGACCTTTCTTCCACCCTGCCCTCCTCCAAATACATCCATCTGCTCTTGTCCCTCACTTCTCTCCAACCGTGCTGGCAGCGTGGGAAGTAGCACAACTGTAACTCCCTGTTCAGTTCCTCTTCTTGGCACTACCCTTCCCATTGTGTCCGATACCTGAGCCCATGGTCATGTGTGACAGGGCTCATCAATGAACTTCAGGTATTGGGAGAATGAAAAATAGAGTAGAAGAGCATTACAGTGAGGAGCAGGAAGTATTGAGAGGATATTAAAAGTGATTGACAGGGGCAAGTCCCAAATATGGAACCCTCCTGCTTCAAGATTGGTGACTGTGTTTGTTCCAACACACTCATTGGCAGCAGTGCTATCATCAGCTCTATGAGGCTATTTATAGCGAAACTGAATACAGAGAAACCCATGAAAAATTCTCACCTTTCTCTTTCTGAAATAAGACTAAAACCAATAGATCATGCTAAAACCTCTTTCCCTAGAAAAAGGTTGGTAATTCTTGTCCTGCTAAAATTGAGAGTTCTAGTTCATGCTGGTCTCTGCTCTGTCAAGAGCCAAATAGGAAGCAAGTGCTTTTGGCTCAAGCTCTAGAAGTGTGGAGATTACTTATGAAAAAGAGTTCCTGACAGCAGAAATGAATGTACCACTGTTTTTCTTCATTAGGTAACATATAGAAAAGCTGGGTTTTTGTCAGTATGGTACAAGCACCAAGCAATAAACAGCTGCCTCTGGTTCTCTGCATATTTCACCCTTCAATGAACAACAGACAGGTTGAACACTGATGCTGCTGCTCATCCATAATCTTCTTTTTACAGACTAAATCAAAATTTTTCATTGCATCATCATATGCTTTGGATGAAACAAGTTCTTAAGTTTTCCTCAATAGGAAGTATCCCATGATTCCAGCAACATCTAGGAAGAGTCTGAATCTCCCACCACAGGTTTTCAGTGTGTTCCCCTTCAAAATACTCACAGGATGACGTAGGATGAGGACTTTTGCTAGGATCTTCCAAATGTCCTGTGTCACACATTAAGAAAAGAAATTCAGCCAATTTGGCCAATCATGGCCACACCAACTAGTCAAGGAAACCTAAGTCTTGCAATTTAGCATAGGAAGGCCAGTGTACAAAGGGAAGAACATTCTTATTGTAAAAAAACCTAGTGATAAAACAATCAAGTGAAAGAGACAACAAAGCAAAGATTCATGCTGGCCTTCCTAGAAGGAAGCTATCTAATCAACACTTGAAATGTGATTGATGCTGGCTGTCTGCCAGGAATACAGCCTGAAGTGAAGGAATTTATCACTTCAGTCATGAGAAGGGGACTTTAGCAGCACCACTGACTATAGTATAGACTGAACATCAGGCTAGTGGTGTCTCCCCCAATATGATGACTGATTAGGATCTGTAGAAAAATACCTCAAATTCAAGCAAGTCTCATTAATGATCTACAATTTCAATTAAGTGATAATTTCTCAAATTTTCTGTGCAAAAGCAATAAAAGTGGATTTTTCATCATATGGTAATGGTGAGAAATCTTGTAAGATGCACGTTGCTTGGGCTGCTTTTTTAGTTAACTGAAGCTATACTATTTGCATAACCTGAGGATCCAATCTATTTTGTGGTCTTCAGTTCTTATACATATTAATACTCTTAGTTAAAGTGAATGAAAGCTTTCCAGTACTTTAAAAACCTATTCTGGAACAGGATGAAGAATACATATAAGATAGGTAGGGCAAAATTAATCTGTGAAGAAAAGATTTTTCACAAGAAAGAGAAAGTTAATGTCTGAAATGCACTTGTTCAGAATAGCCATGTTTATATTCTCTTATTCTAAATTCTTTACAATATGCACTTTTTTTTTTTTTTACATTTTCAGTGTGCAAGTAAGTAGAAACAACCCTTGCCTCATTTCTTTCCTTCACTCTAACTTGGAATACATCCCATTAATCTGACAATACAGATGTGGTCAAATTGGTCAATGCAGCCTAGAGAGTGATTCTGCTGACCCTAAACCAGATGTTTACTGGCAATTCTCCTTGCTCCACAAACCATATTTCACTATATATCCCCAAACCATAGCAGGTCCTCAGAAACTTAGAATACCTTAGAATTTCAGATACCTACTTATATTTAGCTGTTTTATTCTCCAACTAAGTCACATTCAAATGGTGCAATTCAGTTGCTCATCCATATTATACACTACCAAGTGAGAGGGTATAGGATATCCTAATTTTCCTTAAACTGTTGCTCCAGAAGGGCAGAAGTCTCCCTTAAGCCCATTATCATATATACCAGGCCTATACAAATATCTCAGCTACCTTAAAGTCCCTTAAATGTCAGCAGATGCCTATTTTTAGAAAACTGAATCAACAGAAAATGTCTGGTAGCAATGAGAAATTCAGGTCACAAAGTTCCATGTCAGTATATCATCGTAACCCAACAACCAGCCTCTGTTTCTTATGGAGATAAATCAGGCTGTAGCATCATGAACAGGTAACTCTGGTGCTGTTTCTGCAGGTGTCATGATTGCTGCTACTCAAAGCCTCTCTGCCCAATGCTAACTTGTGCAATCCAAACTTAGCAGTCTTAACATTTCAGTAATCAGAGAAAGATCTGAGTTAACCTAGAAGACTGTCTTTGAGATGGGTGAGGTGCTTCCTGAATTTCAGCTGGGAGCTTCCGCAGTACCATTTATTTCATAGTTCTTTCATCAATGAGGTTTCTCACACACAGTAGCTAGTGACTGTCTTTTGTTTCTCCAAGATGAAAAGCTGAAATTTGAGAGGTTAAAAGCCCTGGACAAGCTGTAAGTATGTATTTTCTGTTTTCAAATCATGCTGATATTATTATATTACAGTATCAAGTAAGAAATAATCCAAACAGCCTTCAACAACATATCACTGAATCTTCAAAAACTCAGTGGTACAAGTTTAAGGTGCCAAAATCCAAAATCCTCATCCAGTAAAGTCAGTGGCATGTTGTTTTTTCTTCCTAGGGAAGAAAAGATGAGTCAGTCCTGCTGAGATATGAACATATGGCTCTAGCAAACCTAGGTACTCAAAGCCTGTGATACTTAAAGCACTGTGATGATACTGTGGGACAGTGATAACAAAATAACTGGTATTGCTTTCTAATACATTTTTTTGGGTGTTGTCTTTTATTATCCCCTACTAGTTAAACAGTCCTTTCTCTTCAGCAAAAAAGGGCCACACAGTCATGCATAATATATAGACTACCAGAAAAAGAACTGAAGCAATTTAAAGATCTATTAAATGTATCCATTTGGGGACAGAATAGAGGAACAAACTGAAGAAGCATTAATCATGTTTCTCCAATGAAAGACTGGCCAAGTAAACACATCATCATCTAAGAAACTTAATTCACGAGATAAAAATATTTTGTAATATGTCCATGAGATCATTTCTACTGGGGCTTAGTTTTGCTCACAGAGGAAGAACTTGATACATGCCTGAGGAACCAACAGAGAACAAAGATATTTCAGGGCTTTTTTAAATATGGACTATGATACATGGTTACTTCTAAAAGGCAGAATGAACATCATGTGCTTGAAATACTAGTTTAAGGCAGCCAAACTCATCTTTATGTCCACATATTTCTTTTCTTTTCAGAGCATTTTCAGCCTTACCACAGGTACACTCTAGTCATTCTGTATTCTCTGCACTTCTGGCAGCAGATCCGACTCTGTCACACTTTGGACCCACTTTTTTGTAATCCATGTTTTCTGAAGCAACTTATTTTGTCTCTCCTTGCTAGATTTTTATTTCTTTTCAAATGTCTTATAAAATTTCAAACAATAGACTCACACAAAATGCTAGACCTAAGTATGTCTGGATTTTAAAAAAGGAATTGAACCACACCCAGACTTTGCAACTGATCACTACTTCTATTCAGGACTCCAGATCCTAAATGCAACATGTTTCAAGCCCTTTTATATATGTTATATCTCATGCCTCTTCTCACAACTCCAGCTTGCAGCAGGATGTTTCCTTTCACTTTTAAAAACAGAAAAAAAAAATTAAGCCAGGCTTGTGTATTCTCTTCCAGGTTTTTCTTGCCTCACACAGGTTTTGATAACAGATTCCATCACAGAAATAGCTTTCATTTCAACTTCTAACACCATGATACGTCCACACTGAAATTTCTACCCTAACCTCAAAATTGCATGAATGTTCTTCTATGGTCATATTATAGGACAACTGGATAACACATGCAGTTGAGACACTTTGCCAATAGTAAGATTTGTAACAGCATTAGAATTGTATTAGCAATTAAATAAAAAGATGAAATCTGAATTCTTTGTTTCAGCATTCCCAAACCAAGGAAACAGTCCCTAAATTCTGTGACCTATTATCATGGTGAGAGACTAATAGTTCAATTAAAAAGTATAATTTTACTTAAATAAGCTGGGTTGATATTTGATTGTGAGAAAAGCAACCCAGAAAGTATGTTTGGAGAGCAATAGTGGTCCATGGACTAAAAAAGGATTGGAACTACCACCCTGAAGTACAAGGGTGTAGGGTATGTGCTGTTCTCACCTGTTGTTTTATCCAGTTGGGGTAACCAGTGCGAATTGCATAACACATCATTTATGAAAGTCAGCAGGTTTATCTTAGAGCATGTTTCCCCTTATATTATAGAAAGATAACAGAAGTATAACCAATGTCTCAGGAACTGTGATATAAGGAGCCTCTGCTTGACAAAGGCCGGGTCCCAAGATGTTTTTAATTCCTTACAGAAAACAAAGACCAGAGATATTCCTATGAAAAAGGTATTTCAAGAGATACTATTTAGCCTTTTGCTGAATGTAACTTCTTTTACATAAAACTTCCATATAAAAACCAAACAACTGTTCAGCACTCATATTCTCTGCTTTGGCCTTTGCTATTACACTGAGATTAATATAAAATAAAAGTTAGGCACTTGCATCACACCAAGTTCTGTAATGCTCTACCTGCTGAATACTAGTGTGTTGCTTATCCCTTTCTTATATCAACCTCCTCATTTTTCCCTCCCCATTTCGCTCCAGGCTCTTACCCTATTTAGAGCACAAAATCTAGGGCCTCTGTTTTCCCAATGATTCCAGGCACTCCCTTACTTTTAACTCAGCCTCCGGCAACAACACAGTTCTTTTCAAATGAAGAATTGCATGTTGCTCACGCAGAAGTGAGTGGTAAAAGTCCTGGCTCTGGATTAAATCAACAGGGTAAGAATTAAACTGTATTGCCATCTGTATGCACTCTTCTGTCTGAAATTGATATAGTCCATACAAATCCACATAAATCCACATAAATAGCTACATAAATCCACATAAATGCCAAAAGCTGAACCAAACCTGCCCAATTACAACTGGTATCATATATCTTTATCACAAGGGCAAACTCCATCATTTCAGGTAGCATCAGTTTTTTCACGAGTTGCCCAAGGGACTTTTCTGTCCAAAAGCCAATAATGGATTACTCTTGTACATACATAGAAAAAAAGATCATTGGTATTCCTCACTGAAATCATAATCCTGCCCTAACCTCTCCCACTGCTGACAATTCGATTGCTCTTCCCATCTTACACTTAACAGTTTCCTATTGCCTTTGATTTTTTTCATTCTTTTTTTCTCACAGTAGAGATGACATTGTAATGGTACCCTACCCTCCATCCTGTTGAGTCTTTTGTTCTGTCACTTTCTTACTACTAATTTTACTTTTCTCAATCCTTAGTTTTACCATTTCCAAGGCATCCTAAAGACAACAATGACAAAAGCAATAGCTCTCTGCTGTCTTTCTTCCTCTCCTCCTAATTCATTTGTATCTTCCTATCTCTTACCACACTGGTGTCCATAGTACTTATCTGTCTTCCCTGAAGGCTCTACATAGCCTTTAGTAAAGTTCTGATTTTTTCATTCTCTTCTATTTTTTTTCCCAAAGTCTTCAAATTTTCCATCTTACTGTATTTGTCACTATTGTGTCTACACCATGCACTTCCAGGATTGTTCTCCTGTTTGTCCAATTTACATCCTCCTCCAAATATCTCTTTTAAATAAGCTCCCTGCGGTGTTCTACAACCCACACTTACTCAGCACAGCAGAGTCCCAATCTATGAGATGGGTGGGTACGTAGTCAATAAGACACATTTAGGACAGGGTCAATACCCTCTGACCATGGGTCATTTGTGGGGATCAGAGCTTCTTTTTCAAACATTACAGCCTCCCAGAACAGTCTTCATCTACTGAGCTACTAACAATGAAAAATATTGTCTAGCTCACAGATGCATTCTTCTTCTTTTCATATATCTTCTTGAAAACAGAGGACAGAAATGAAACCTTTGTTCAACTCATCCACAGCTTTCTAATTAAGTCCACCTGCATTGGTCCCTTTGAACAAAAGAACAGAAGAAACAAGTAC
This sequence comes from Origma solitaria, assembly GCA_013397895.1. Lineage (NCBI taxonomy): Eukaryota > Metazoa > Chordata > Aves > Passeriformes > Acanthizidae > Origma > Origma solitaria. The sequence goes on from VZRL01003807.1 coordinate 1,552,220, forward strand.
TGCAGCAATTTCTAGCACTTCACCAGCAGTTTACTTTGTACTGAGTAGATTATATTGAAGATTTTTCAAACAGTCATCAAGGGATGATGCAATCCTGATACCTGCATAAAGGCATTTAAGACTCAGCTCACTGCCCCACACATAGGTGTCCAGTGCTGCTTGAGGTGTCTCAGGTGACGCGAGAAATACCATGGCAGGTGACAAAGGACCTGTGGAAGACTTGAGCCTCTCTGAAGCAGCAGCTGGGGAATATCAAAGATGTTTAGATATTTCTAATGGGAAATTCAATTGAATGTTCACTGTTTGTAAAGAAGCATAAGTGATACTAGTTTCCTCGAGTTGTGAAGTGCAGAGACAATCTTATTTCTTAATTGATGTGATCTGTGTATGACGACAGGCTGTTTTACTCCCTCCTAATTGTTTTAGCATTTAATTGCAATGCATATGTTCTTCTTTCAGCAGCAGATCTTAGATTGCTCTAAGCAAGTTAATTATATTTCACAACACCCTTGTGCATTAGGGAAGTATTAATATTCCTGTTTTGCAGTCTAGGAAAAAGGGAGGAAAAGAAAAGGTAAGTGGCTTCCTGAAGGTTAAACAGTAAGTCAGTAGCAAAATTTGAGGAACTCCAGTCTCTCAAACCACAGTTTGGATTCCCCACAGACCATTAACTCCCACACTAAATGCAAGGATGGTAATAAATACATGATTTTAAAGTTTGACACTGCAAACAATGCATTTGTGAAAGGATGCAAGAACCTGAATCAAAACTTCAGAGTTCTAAAACATCAGTGTAGAGGTAAACATTGACCTGGATATCCAAAAGGCTTTGACAATCCATATCACTGCAATGACAGCAGAAACTGCAGGCACAAAGGAACAGACAGGACTGAATTCCATTTGCTTCCTACTAAGAGCATCACTAAGACAGACATTTTTCCCCTGAAAAAGACATCTCACCCTCACCCTGAAAGACAGTCACACTTGGGGATAATTTCTAAGCATATTTGGAACTGTCTCGTCTATCTTTTTTTCTACAAAGAAACATCAATTTTAAGAAGATAATTTTTAGGAAAAAGAGTTGACATTGGTTTAACATCCAGATGTCTCAGACAGGATGAGGGACACACTCTGTTTTAGGTAGTATATAAAAATAAATGTGCAAAGATACTATAAGCCAATTCAAGCACAGACAACAGGTGGGTGTAACAAACAGCAGGAGGACTGTAAGAAAGGAGAGATACGAACAACAATTATGAGAATTAATATCTATAAATCTAATCTTATATTCTGGAAAGTATAGATGAGAGGTTGTATGAGGTATGAAACTAAAAATCTGGTCTTTCATTAATTTCAGTTATTACTGCTTTACCTGAATTGCATCAAATGTGAGAAGAAAAATCAGAGACAGGCAGATCAAATGTTTTTTGATTGAGTACATATGTACTCATTCCACCAGCAACACAAATAGCAAACTTGTTTTTTAAAATGTAAGGCCACATACTCTGATATCCTGAACCCCTACTCAGTATGTCCAGTGCTCCCTAAAACATTCTTGGTGCACCTGCTTGGGGCTTTTTTATTCATTTCTTACCCTATTCACTCACTGTATATAAATAGTATGTTTTTTAATCAACATACAACAAATTCTAGGGTATATTTCACATTGTAGGGGTCAAGTCCCAATGACTTTTGTGATAGAGTTTGATCTATTTGGTAATGGGTTTACACTGTTTGATTGCCTGGGACAGTATGGGAACTGGACCCTATACACTTCCAGATTTATGCAATATTTGGTTTATCTAGAAAACACACTCAGCATTTGCATGCAACACAAATAAATACTTTATGCCCAAGACACATGAAGATAATACACAACATGATAAAATCCCAGTTCAGTCTCCAAGCCCTGCTTGTACCACTTTAATAGCTAAGAAATCAGTCTCCATTAACTATCTGTCAGACCATCCTTCATGTCAATTTTATTCTTTTAAACTACTTCTTGATACAGTCCTTCTGTGCTATATTGATCCTTGCTAATGTGAACTAAGAATACCAGCTTTATCCCAGATGAAAGTTAGGAGGAGCCTCTAATCTATTTATCTATGTAAATATTTATAGTTTAGTCATCATTATGGAGTTGAGCATTAATTCAGTTCAATGACTATCATTCTGACCTGGGTTCAAACCAGCAACATCATCAATTCCACGCCAGCCACATCTCAACAAAAAGGGTCCTGGCCTTTTGGAATGTGTATCATTTCCAGAAAATATTGCCTGGAATAATCAGATCTAAACAGTCTTTGAGATACCATAGTTCTAACTTATGTCCTTGGGCTGCTAGCTGGCTTGCCAGGAGCATCGGTTGATCTATTCCAAGTACCGTTAGCACAAGTTATCACAGTTCCTGCTAGACAAAACTATGGAAACTGCATGTTCTCTGGCCAACAACTAGAACAGGGCACAATCATAAAATACTCTCTGAAATGATCCTGGTATTAGAGTGTGAATACCAACTGGACATGAGCTGTGCTTTTAATACTTAGAGTCTTTGCATCCCTCCACCACCAACTTTCTACATGTTGATTTTTGTATCTGAGAAAAACTACTTCAGCTCTTAACTCCTGAGATACCACATAGGATGGAAAACATAACATCATTCTTCACATGTACATGCAGAAAACAGACTACATATGTGACTGCAAATCAAATTCATTTTAGAGCTTTTAGTGATTTCATGTAGATCATTGCATAAATATATTCTTGTTTCAAAAATAATAGAACTCTGATCTACCTTGTCTTCAACACACACTATTATTCAGTGGGACTGTGTGAGTACAGTGTCACTGCACTGTTCCTCTATTGGTTCAAGAATTGGACCTTAGACAGCTTTTCCTTGCCAAATTGCCTTTTTTCCATTCCATCGTATTTTATCTATTTTCTGAGTCTCTTGGAGAATTAGAAAATAACATTTTTCACTTATTTTTGGCTACACATCAGCATCCTTTCTGCCTGCCTAACAAAGTTAATACACTGAGGGGAAATAACTGGTAGAATTCTGCCGTTTTTAGCAGGCATTCAGCTTGGCAGGGAGGAAACCTGCTGGGTTTGAGGTCTTTTAACTGCTACAGTATTCTACAGTTTTGTCACATCAGTAAATTGTGGCCAACCACCTGTTGGATCCATATGCTTTAGAGTGATTGCCAAGCAAAAGAGCTGCACACAGAATGTCATCCGTACATCCTCCTGTGTGCCTTGTCAGAGGAAAGAAGGAAAGAGCTTTTTGCACTAAAAGACATTTTGCAATACATAAAATGGATTAAAATTAAGTTGCAGCAAACACACATTCAGAAAAGCAGCTGGGTAGAGCGAGTTTTCACCACAAAGAATTTTGACCCTAGAATAAGGAGTACACTGTTATTTAAATAATCAAATCTCGGTTAGCACTACTATCCATGTGTTCATTGGGAAGATGAGGGTGGAGGAGCCTGATGTGTCGATTTCAGCCTTCAGCTAATTAAAGACGTAAACCTTAAACTAAAGGCTTAAACTAAAGCTGAATTGTGTATACAGCAGATTGTTCTGTTGTATTCCTTCTATACCATGAGAAACTGTTTCTAGTGTTTCATTTTGTAAATGTGAGGGTATGGGTGATGACCGGCAAACTGACCACTAAAATCAAACCCATGGAATAAAAAGGAATAATCAAAGCCATGCTATCACTTCACACTTCCTGCAAGCACTGTTGTACAGCAACTGGCTGCCAGCAGTTCTGCTGCAAACCTGAGCAACGGCTTCAAGTCGTTCTGCTCCTGTACCAATGCACAGAAATATAACACACCAGTATACAAATTACCAATAGGGTTTTTTCACTCACTTCTGTAGGATGCAGATGAATCTCCTCCCCATGCCAGGCAAGGAGAGTATTTGATTATGGTTTATTTTTAAATACCACTTGGATCATTTTATTGAAAACCACTGCACTGGCGTAAGTCTCCTTCCACCATCACACAAACATTTCCCAAACTGTCTCCAAGCGTACCTATATAGTTAATCAAACTATCCACTTGGGCTGATCAGTTGTTAACAGGACAGAGTAAAGAGTGTAAAGGTCCCTCTGGGCTCCATTATTTAATGTGTCATTTTATATCATCCACAGTAAAGGTCCGTCCACACTAAAGGTTATTTTGCAGCAGCATTTTGCTCCTGCCAACAAACATGTGCCATCAAGGAGCCCTGAACAAGCAGTCACATTTGTGTCCACTCCTGTACCACCCATTTAGCAGAGACAATGATCACTAGTAACAACAAAGGAGCCACTGATAAAACAAACAATGCTGTGAGCCAGAGATCGCTGCCATCCCAGCCAAGTTTGCCATGAAAATACTCAAGAAAAAGGGAAAGGGGGGAGACAGAAGAGGTATCAAATATAGAACTGTAAAACTTACACCTAGAAAAGGTTTTACCCATGCAGCCACCCAGCCCCATAACTGGGTAGCATTTTCTAATGCACTGCTAGGTCTGAGGAAGAAAGACTGAGCAGTGCACATGGGAAGCAGACAAACATCCAACGCCTCCTCCCATTTGGAGTCACATAGTCTCCTACAAGTCAATAGACACAAGGAATAATAATAATTGTTATTATTGTAGTAATGATAGTAATAGAGAATCACCAACCTTGAGGATCCCAGTTCACCTGTTTTCTTGGAGTCTCAATTGGAAATTTCATCGCTTCCTTTTTGCAAAGGGAGTAAAAAGAATTAAATTCCCAACCTTCCTGTCTCGATGCTGCAGTCAAACAAATTAATTTCAAATTATAGGGAGCCTGCGCTGTTTGACAGAGGGGAACTGGTGGTTGCCAAGGAAAGAAATACACAAATAAATCGAAGAAGGTGGGGAGGGGTGAGCAGGGGAGTGGAGTGGAGGGGTTTGCAGGCACCCCAGCACAGAGAGGGGTATAAGGGATAGACTGAGAACCAGAGAGAATCTGGGGGAGCAGGAACGGAGCAGACTGAGATAGGCAGCGGGTCCAGGGTGTTGCTGGCTCCTGGGGAGGCTCCCGCAGCTGTCTCGCCCCATCCACCTGCAGATGTCAGGGTGGCGGGTCCCCGCTGCAGCGCAGCCCCTCTGCTGCACCCACCCGAGGGGCACCCGGGCTGGCGAGAAGGCAAGCTCGCAAGGTTCGGGGAGTCGGCCAGCCCCCCACGCCCCCAGAGACACCTCCCACACGTGCACACGGTCCCTAGCCTCAGCCACCCCCCGAAAATGAGCCCACCTCAGTTCAGCCCCGTGCACTAGAGGGGTAGTAAAAGTCAGCCATGGGGCGTGAGCCGCAGCAGCATGGCTGGGGCGCGGCAGGGGCGAGGCTGGGGACCACCCCGGCTCAATGCAGCAGCAGCCTGGCTCGCCCAGGAGAGCCGGAGCAGGAAGAGAAGGAGGAGGAGGAGGAGGGAGCCACCCTATAGCTTTGGAGGGAATTCACGGAGCCCCTCTCCGAGCTGGCTTAAAAAGGGGGTGGGGAGAGCCTGCGAGTCCCTTTGTAAGAGGCAGTGGCGGGGTGCCTAGGGAGGGGGCAGGCTCCGGCTGGTACTCACTGGGTATCCTTCCCGAGAGAGGGATGCAGGCTTGTTTGGCGGAGTTTGCAGCCGGAGACACGCTCGACTAAGCTACGAGCAGCAGTAGCGGCGGTGGCAGCACATGGCAGGAGTACGGCAGCATCCAGAGGCTCTGCAGCGCAGGGGGAGGGGAAGGGCAGGGGATCGCCCGAGCCCCCGCAGGCTCTGGGGACCAGAACGGGGTACCCCGAAAGCCAGGGGACCCCTGCTCCTCTTTCTGCCCCCGATCCGCACTGTGGCAGGGACAGACGCTTCGCGTCAAGGCAATGCCTGGCACAGCAGGGCTCAGATGTGGCCAAACTACGGGGAGGGGGCAGGAGGCTGGAGACCCCTCAAATCCCCGTAAGATCTCAGGGGCCTTCGGGGAAACGGAGGACACTTGTGCAATAACCAGGCACTTGATGCTTTGCAAGTCGGCATTCTCCCTCCTCTTACTCGTTTTCCAGGCTTTCTCTCAAACCCACAACAGGCTAGTAACACCAGAAAGGTCTCCAGTTCCAGTTACAATACATGCCCCGGGTCCCCTCCCTTAGCCAGGAAAACAAAACCCCAACCCCTCTGGGGGCCTGAAGGAAAATTGTGCGAGGTTAACCCTGTCCTGCCTATTCTCTTCCACAGTGGAAATCAACTCTTTGTGTGAAGGAGATCATCCACGGGGGATGGTTTACTAGAGACGTCCACAAATTCTCATATGTCATAGTCAGAGAGCCATACCAGAACCAGTCAGGAGATAGACCTGAATTTTCAGGAAACATGGCTGTGATGTAAACCTGGTGCCTGTAATAATTTGTGCCCTGCTTTTTGCTCCATACTTCTTTTTTCTCAGCTGCCCTTTATCTGTCTATATTTCCTATCTGTTGCTCAAATGTTAGCTAACCTTGTATGATCAAAAGGAGAAATCTTCCCTGGTGAAGAAAAAACCAAAACCAAACCAGTTAAAAATGTGTGTCTCTCCTCATAAAACTCTTATGGTGGAGGTTGGCAGACTCTTTTCACATCCACAATCTGAAACTAAGTCCGTGCTTTTTCCCAGTCTTTGTTCAACCCTAAACAGGAACAGGAAATCAATACTGGAGAATTCACACTTTCATTTAGTGGTGGTGTGCAAGGTCCTGTTAAGCAGCATGTAGTTTGAAGAAACTTGATGGAAGTAAAGCAGCAAGTTTTCTTGGGGGAGGTGCTGTGAGTCTCTCCTTCCCCTAATCCAAGCACCCCTGCGGCTCTTGTTTTGTGCTGTACAGGAGAAGGCGGGAGAGGCTGATCTAAGGAAGGACATGGTGAGAATGATAATGAGCCCGCTCAGTCAGACTTGAATTTGAGATGATTGCAATGATGACATCAGGGGCACAAGGTATTTCCTTTGCAAGCAAACCATGATGTATTCTGAACACGCTTCAGGATTTCTGCTGACATTACTTCTGCAAACTGAGTGGGAACAAAAGTGAGGGTAGGCTTTGCTAATTATGCTGTGTAATCGCTTGAATCATGGTTACAGTAACTTAAAAGGCTTCAAAGAAGCCTTTTCAACCCCCAACAAGATCAGCTATCAAATATGTATCAATAAAGAACTGTTCATGTATTTATACACACAAGCATATAATATGTATGTGTGTAAAGAACTTTTCCTTAGTATTCAAAAGTTTCCAGCTTGCTGGCATCTTCCTTGCACATTACTAGGAAAAACCTAACATATAGATAAATATTACTCAATTGCGTCACCCTAATCCAAGCACTACCTTGGTCGCTCTGTCACAATCATCAGCAGTTAACTGATGAAGAGTATATTCTGCCACAGACTCCTGTCCACTGACAACTCACCTAAGATAATCAAATTGAATCAGTCCACTGAAAAGCCAACAGCATTAAATTCCTGCTAAGATATGCAGAACGTCTATAGTCTGGAGATGAATTCTTCAGGTAGTTCATTACCAGAAACGCATCCGGACTGTTACTGTCTAAAGAAGAGGAATTTTCACGAGAATGAAATTATGAAGACATCTCATATTTGTCTGACTTACTGTAACACTAAATAGATAATAACAACACAATGTCATACTCATGTTTCTTGTGCCCCCTTAATGTTCCCATATTCCCAAAAAGTGTCTGTAATCTCTACATACTTGCTCTAGTTATATGACTGAAAAACCTTCTGGCAAAACAATTGTGATCTGTCAGCTACACAAATTCATGACATCATGTAATTGTTTTGCAATTTTTTTTACCACATTATGATCATGGAAAACTTGCTCAATTATTTCAATGCCTCAAACCTGCAGTTTTATTGAGTGGGCCAATATATTCCCAAAGTAACTCATTTAAAATCAATGGGGTTACTCCAGAGATAGACTTGGCACAATGAGTGCATCTTTCACTGACAGCACAGCTGCTGTATAGAAACGTAACTATTATCCTATGCAAATAAAAGGCCTTTCACCCCTCAGTGATGTCATATTCTTATGACAGGGAGAACTGGTGCCTTAAGCTATAGTTTTTCAAGCTGTTACTCTGTCAACTTTTATAAGCCAAGTGGATTCAGTAATGTTTAATGTTTAAATGAAAGATCACCAAGAAAAAAAAAACCTAAACATAGCATGTTAAATCTATTTTACTAACTGGAAAAGAATTTTCAGGATTTGACTGGTCTTCCTAAATTCCTCCTTTTCATTTAGGGCTTATTGTTCAGACTCAGTGTCCTCAGAGCTGGAGTTAGCTGGGAATCAGTGCCTTACAGGACAGTCACAACACAATAGAAAAGAGGCTTTCTATTGAAAAAGAAATAAAATGCTAAGTGCCCTTGTACTGCTCACTAGTAATATGGCATGAGTGATTTAAAAGTGAATTTGATGTAATGCAAAGGAAGCTATGGAAAAACAGATTAATAAATACCTCTTATACCTACTTAAATCCAGTGAGCAGGAGTGGAAAGATTACTTGATCCTTGATAGTAGACAGAAATCATCTGTAACCTGTATGTTCCATTTCTTAGATGCTCTGAAGAAATGAGACATGGTTAGATGGAAGTTTAGACAGTCTCTGTGTCATCATTTAACATTTGTGTATATAAACATTCAGATTATGGTTAACTCTATAGTTCTTTGAAATTTGGTATTTCTAATTGTGAAGATTATTCTTCATTCAGTTTATTGCCACAGGAGTGCTGTTACTTACACTGAGACCAAGAAAGCAACCCAAGTGAACTCCATCCTGTTCTTTATAGTCTATTGCCCCATTCCCCAGTAGTATTCTTTTGGACATGATCCAGTGTGGAATCCTATTATAATTTCTTTATTGTCTAGGAAGGTTTCTGTCAACGAGAACATTTAAAGCCTTCTCTTTAGGATAACCTGAAGACTTTTTTTCCAATAGCTTTCAGAAGGTTTAGTGTTGTTAGGAACCAGAGAGTTAACTAAGAATCAGGACTGTGCAAGGAAAAGCAACCTGTTATTTTTATTGTCTTCTATTGCATGGAGTTTCTTATCACTTAAGTTATATCATGCAGTTCCATGTCATCATTATTTCATGGATTAATCCACAGAACAGAGAATTTACTGATTGGCAGAAATGGGTTCAGTGAAAACAGTAAATCTACCTGAGGCAACTACACATCAGTAATAACCTTTGCTGGGATGGTACCACAGCCTGTCTGCAGCCCCTTTGGCCAGTGACACTAAACAGAATACACTATGATCCTGCCTCCCACATCCTAACACATCAATCATTAGAGTGCCAGAAAAGGAAAGAGGGTACCTGGTTCACAGTTTGTAATCATCTTTATTATCCTTGATTCTTTGCCGGTACCCATTCCTCATTAGCCAGACTCCAGCTTTCAGATACCTGTTGTATCAGTCCCTTTGTATGGCTAGCAGGGGCAATAGTGTAGGAATAACCTCACCTGTTTTTCTGTCTGAAAAAGTACATACACATCATTAGCGTATTAATATATTGTAGATTTTTTTTTTTTTGCCATGTAAGAAAATATTAACTAAAGTTGCAGAGCACTGAGTCTGTCTGAACCCACTTACATCTGTTTCACATTAGTTTAATTTGACTTCAGTTCAATTACTCCTGAATCATACTCATGAGAGAATTACAGTCTGGCTCTCATTTTTGCCATGATGTCCCTGAAGAATCCTTGTAAGATCAAAGGCTGATATCTGACAAAAATAGCAAGCCTGATTAATAAAAACAAGCCACCAAGTTCATTTTATAGCAGTACTATTCTCTTCCCTCCTGTCAATTTTCTAAGATTTCTTACTTGATAGATACATGAAACTCTACCTTAGCCAGCTGATAACTTTCCTCCATATTAAACCGGAAATTTGGGAGTTAGCTTTCAGAGATACCTACGTTTCTTTGCCATTCACACCAGTAGCAGAGCCACGAAAGGAAGGGTGGAGGCAGGAGCCAGCCCAGCCCGCTGACAGCTTTCAGGACCTTGGACAGGGACACCCAGTGCCACCCCGGCCATCTGTTGTTGCCCGGTCCCCGGCACCGGGGCTGGGAAACAGGGCTGTGAGCCCCGCCGGGGCACGATCGCCCCGGCCCGTGTGACAGTGCGGCCCGCCAAGGCAATGCAGTGCCAGTGCAGTGGCAATGCAGACTTTGTAAAAGAACGTAGCTGCAGGCACGGAGGAAAAGTAGCACACGAAATATCCAGAAAGGGAAAATGAGAGGCAGCAGATGAAGAGCGATCAATACCTGGAGCATAGTGACAAGCATGGGCAACCATGTTAGTGATGAGGTCAGAAGAGAACAGGAAAACTCCAGCACTTGAAATACAAATGAAAGATTGAAGGATAGATGGCTTTGACATGAGAAGGGTAAGGATAGATGGGTGGGACAGACTCCTTAGCCTGAAGACAGAATGAGGGATAAATGAGTGGAAGGGTTTAATGCACTACAGGAATATATTAAACCACACCTGCATGAGTAATTTAAGGAATAGTGTAAAATTGCACTGCTTGCATAGAAGGGAAAGGAAAATAGAGCCAAAACACCCACAGTTTTATGTATATGCTTGTTGTTCTAATGTTCCTTTGTTTAAAGCCTCCAGATATAAGAAATAAACTTACAAAGCTTTGCACTTAGGAGATACAGCGGTCTGGGCAGGAGTTCAGATTATTTCTTGTATTGCTGCCTAGCCTACATATTTTCTTGTTACTCAGCAGGACCAGTAGAACTAAAACAGCTACATGGAAGAATGCTTATCCTGCCCTCTGACCTTACCTCCCACAGACATGACACAGCAGCCTCATCAGCCAGTGAGGCAGGGTCAGGGGCCATACACACCAAAGACATTAATACTGGTCTCAGAAGCATTGTCTTACCACCCATTTTGACTGAAAACTTCCACACTTCTCAGAATCAAGTATTCTACTAACAGCAGCTGTTCCTTTCAGTGTTTTGCAATGCAGTATATGGTACCAGCAGCCTATTAAATGTGGGGATCAATGCAGCTATAGAACAGTTAAAGTAGGGAGGAACAGTCTGCACAGATGCCATTCACTGTGACCAGTCCTCCTATAGCTTTCAGTCGTGCCTGATTCTTTTCTACTCTGAACAGCAAGGGAAAAAAGAAGCTATACTGAGCATTTGAAGCGCTGACTACAACTCTTGCATTAATCATCACCACTTTTCCAGTACTCAGAAGAGCTTTACTACTTTCTAAATTTGGTAACATATTTCTCACATGGCTCGAGTAGTAAGAAGCAGTTCCCAAAATCTGAAAGCAACGGAATTGAGATTGGAGCTGTGGAATAAGGAATAAAATGAGGCTTTCTATTGAGTTTCATTCCCTGTTCTGCCCCACATTTTCCCTCAATCTTGTAGCCCAGGACATGCATTTTTTCAGCCAGAGACAGAACTTTTGCAATCTCTAGTTTAGCCATTGTTTGGAAGGCTAACACTCTGAATTGCCTGTGTCTCTGTATCTGCACTCCATTGTCACCTTCAGTGCAGGAACTCTCAGGGGAAAATTACTTTGAAACAGGATGATATTTGAAGAAAAAACGAATCAATAAATTAATATTCTGTTGTAGGAAGAGTGAGGGCTGTGTTCTGAGTGTAAGTCAGAAATCATTAATATTAATTGTAGGAACAGTGTGTCAGGCAGTATAACAATCACGAAAACAGCTCATGACTGAATGTCTTAATATACTTGCAATGAAAAAGCTGTTGCTGCATTTCTGAAGATGCTGTAATAGCTGCATCCCAATTTGAGTTTCTACACAAATTGTACACACGCATGCATCTAGAGTCACAAAAAAATCAAAACCAAAATCAAACAAAACCAAACAAACAAACAAACAAACAAAAAACTCCCAAAAAACAAACAACAACCAAAAAAAAACCAAAAAAACCCAACCCAATACAAACCCATGAGGGGAATCTGGTGGATTTGATAAAAAGAGAGCACTGAAAAGATTAGATTCATCCTAATGTAAAACATCACCTTCTAGAACAACTACCATTCTCCATTTCATTAACTGTTTGTGGGAGAAGATGTAGTGGAATTACAACAGTTTAGATGCAACATGGCAAGAAAATGCAGTGCTATTCACACATGGCATATTCTCAGCAAAGTGAGAAGCTCACTGTGAATCAACCCATAGGCAGTGACTTCTCACAGTCAGCAGATCTGCTACAGCCTACAGACCAACAGGTGACATGCATTTCATTCAGCTACCCATCAAAAGAAATATGTCATTGTATATAATTATAATGAGGTTCTGGACCATTTGTATTCTGGAAATAAAAAGGCACAAACCAGTTTATGTGAGCTTGGATTTATATTAACACAACATATCTTCATGTTGAAGAATGGAAAAATGTAAGGTATATTAACTTCCTAAGCTAACAGTTGCAGGTTGTCCGTAGCCAGCCTCCTTTGTACATTCACATTTTGAATGAACACTTCCTTTAAGTGTCTTATGGAGTAATTCAGGATTGCATTCCTACCTCTTTAAAGCACCTGCAGTTACACGTGTATGTAATGCATAGAAAAGCCTTGAGATCTTCTCTTAAAAGGAATAAATAAACCACTATGCATTTTTACATATTTACATTGTATTTAGCAATTCTAATCTGCCTTCTTACTATACAAAATAATGTGATACAGATGATCTCTAGATCCCAGAGACTTTACATTATCAAACAGTCAGACCAAAGTTGCTTGTATTATAAAAGGCATGTGCAACTTAGATAAGTGGACTGAAAGCACTCCAGATATTTTTTTTCTTCTTCTTTTTTCATTCTCTCAAATAAACAGTTTCACAAGTTCCCAAAGGTATTTAGGCAAGCAACTCTGAGTCAATGACAGTTAGGTGCCTACATATCTTGCAGATCTCTTAAGCACACACCACCAAATCTATCAGTACTGTAACCATGCTAACGGAATTAAAGGAAAGAACTTAGCACAGAACTCTATTGGCCAGCACTTTGAGTAATGAAAGATGATGGAATGAATGAAGGCTCTGCCACCATCATAATTATCTGTCTGCACAAAGTTGTAATAGTGGACTCCATTGTCAATGAGTTCAAAAGTAGTGCACAGGTGTACATTTGTGGCACAAGTTTTCTGAATGCCAAGTTGGAACTCAGATCAGATGTGGTTATAAAACTGTTTGCATAAATTGGACTCAATGAACATTAGATGCTGCTAAATATATAAAGAGGCATGGAAGTTTGCTATTACACGTCCTTACTAGATAGATCAATAATTTGCCTTTGCCAATGCCTGTACGTGATATTTCAAGGAGAAAAATAATACAGCTAATTCTATTTTCTTTAGCATCTTCCAGCTGAGTATCTGAAAACACTCCACCAGCTAAAGTGAATCATGAAAACCCTTTAGAATAAATATTATTATAGCCATTTACAGATGAGGTAATTGCTGTATAGAATGGTCTGGCCCCTCATCTAATTTCATGAAAATTCTGAATATAGTGAAAAGTGAAAATGAGATTTTTGAAAACCCAACCATATAATCAGAAAAAAAGGGTAATTTTATGACCTAAGAACCCAGACTTGTATACTGAAAAATTTTGTCATTAAAGAAATAATGTAAGAATCAAGACATACACATAACTGCAATAATCATTTTGCTTGATAATAGTATACCTATTATTCCAGCAGTTTATTCAATACCAAATCTTTGCATAAAACCACTCTCTCCCTCAATTACCACAAACCTCTATAAATTATACATGCTGGCAATTTCATATTACTTTCTGGCATTATAGCATCATCTTTTAATTATAATAAATATCTCATTCTTGATTTTGCAACAGTCCAAAAAGAATAAATCACAAAGGCTGTTTCATTTTTCATTTTCATTCCGTGCAATCACAGAAATCTATACTTGTCAATTTATCCTTGAACATCGACATCCTTTTTCTGACTCACATAATGCTCTCTGTCTTTTTGATCTTCATTCCACTGTCTGGAGAAGCAGTGAAAACTGAGTTAAACACAGGTATGTTCATTAAAAACCTATTTCAACTTTATCTAATTAGAAAGCAAAGTATTTTTGCATTATACTCAGTACTTTCAAACATCATAATGCTTTTTATTCCTCTCATAACTGGGTAAAGACATTCACTCAAGGCAATCTACTGAAATGCTGGGAACCTATTGTCCCCCCACATCTTGCAGGAAATTCTCCAAAACACTGAAAGCAGTAATCACTTAAGCTGTGACAAGCTCTAAAACAAATGAGGTGATATTTAATATTTCTCTTTTCAACATAATTTTTTCTTCTTCAAAGTTGTCGCATGTTCGTGGCACATAGAACTTGGTTCTGCTTCACTCTGACTCAGGATGCACATTAGCAAGTGGGTTTTTTCTTTGTTTATGCAATCAATAAAAAAAACAGCAGGTCTTGAGACACACTGACTAGATTCTTTGTGCATGAATATTCTCTAAGATTGTAGCTGTTTGTCATGAAGTTTTCCAAAATGAGTAATATTTCAGTTTTGGCTTTAGGGATGATGTCATTAAAAGAAACACACATAGTGGTAGGAGGAAATCCAGCTGTTGCAACCATTGGATATATAACAGTCTGACAGCTGATACCATCTTTAGAGCTAGAGAGGCTGCCATGGGAACTGACAAGAGTAAACCAATATAACCATACATTTTATTATATGAGAAATTGGTTTTCAAATCATTAACACTGCAGCAGTCATAACACAGCAAATATGAGCTAGTTACCAGTAATGTATTCCTCAAATTCTTCTGGAATTCAAAAGAAATGGCCAGTAAAATCTTCAAATTAAAATTACCCCCCCCACTCCAAGAAAGGCAATCTTACTCTACCTTCAGTGAATTAAACATTTTTTATAGAATTCACTTCCATTTTATTTTGATCATATGTCATCTTTCTCCTCAGACATTTTATTCCACCTCAAAACTTGCCAATGTAATTACGACCAAGAACAACTAAGGCTACTTAAAACTTGCATTAAGCTTTAATCTGTCAAGCAACTTGTGTCTTAAGTTGCTATCTCCTAAACCCCTATACTTATGAGATGTGATTAGAACACACTGTTAAGTATGAAATTACTACACTTCCAGTAAAGTGAATAGAAATTCTTCTCCCATAACTTTCAATGAGGTGGAAAGAACCTCCTAGTGTTTTCTAATCCATGGTATTAATGTATAGTTCACTGGGTACTTACTGAAGAGTGTATTGCCTTATGGTTGTCAGGTGTCTTAGCCCTTCACAGATGAAGGTCCTTATCTATCAGACAGAGCAAAATTATGAAGTTTCATAACACAATGAATGGTCTCCAGAAATCCTTCCACACCTCTGAGCAAACTGAAAAAAGAAAACTTGGGAGAGGAACATGACTTGACCTAACCAAGCAACCAAGCTCAAGGCGGTACTAAATAGCTGGAAAACTGTGAATATGGTATAGTCTAGAAAGGAGGAAAATTACCCAAGTAGGGACAGGCCTGTTGGTTTGACCTTAGCTCTCTTCAAGGATATGTTTTAAAGAAAGTAAAAACAAAGGACTTGCAGAAATAAATGCAATAAAACCTAATAGGTTTATTAATTAAATAGAACCGGAGAGGTTTTGAGTTGCACTTAGCTAAAAGAGAGACAAAACAGGTTTTCCTGATAGGTAAACTACAAGGATTGAAGTTATTGGTGATGATCCAGGAACACCAATATTGAAAAACTTTTGATACTTTCACAGTACATTGTGTAAAACAGCTAACTGTGCAAACATGTGGGATGTGGAAATGAAAGGTATTGCCAATACATATTATAATTTGAAGAGTATTTATTACTACTGCAGATTTGTGTGGTGCAGATTAGAACACAATTGGTATTAGCAGCACCAAGTGTAAAGGCATGCCTTGGAAGAGAAAGAAGAATTGTTGTTATGAAAAGCAGATGACACAGGAAGAATGAGACATGGGAATATCAAATGACCCATTTTAGAAAATAAAATTCATATCAACCTGGTAAAAGTTTCTAGCACAGATCTTACTAGAATATATGAAGAAAAACATTAATTGAGGGAATCCTAGCTTCTGAAATGTGAACAGAAGAGCATAAGACTAATTCCACCTGAGACTAATACATAACATTAACTGCATATACACTCATCATGAATGTAAAGGTTTGGTATTCCTCTAAGGAACTGAATTTTTGAGCAATTTTAAAGCAGGCCGCAAGAAGAAATAAATGCAACTTTTAAGACAAAGAGGAAACAATTTATGAAAGAGATTTATATCATGATGGTGTCTTTCATTAAATAAACCATTATAATACATAAGACTTCCCATCTTAATAATATTTTTCTTTCTTCCTACATTATATAACTGATGTGCTTCTTCAGAGTATATCCAACTTCTTCTAGTCCTGTGTGGAATTGCTAGACTCCATTACAGATATTTATGTTTAATATTAAAAATCACAGGCCCTACTGGCTTCTGTGACATTACCTTAGGGATTAATATTTGTCTATGTTTAGGTCTCATTCATATAATGTAATCTTCAGTTCAGGTATTTATTACTCAAAGGATAGATGTCATTTCTGCTCCTATTGATGATAAGCACAGTGCAAAAAAACTCATCTCAAAAATGCAGACAAATGCACTAACTCTAAATGCTTTCATTTTTATTACCAAAAATGAATAAGGTGATTCAGACTGCAACCTACAAAGGCACCCAAATTGCTGTGCACAAGGTCACAAGTGTCACTGATAAAGCTATAAATAGACCCTGAGCATCCTGACCCTTGGGCCTATGAAACATCCATCAAACTGAAGCTCCTTTCTTTTCTGATACATGTAACATTTTAATGGGTGGGGGGGGGGAAAGGGTTTATATCAAATTTTAAACAAGTAAATTTCAGGTTCTGTCTAAATCAGAACATTGGATATTCCTGAAGTCTTACGATGTCAGTAAAAACATGCAAGTTTAGTGTATAGTAGATATTTTCCTTGGAACATAACTTTTAGACAAAAGAAAGTCCTAAAGAATATAATTGAAGGTACTTATAGTAATTCTTCCTAAGGTTTTTTTTCTTACTATTAATGAAATGATTCCACAGAAAAATTACTCTTGAATGATTTCATTGCAATAGTTAAACTCCACACGCTCTATTTTGATTCTGGCCATTTTCTTGCCTATTGTTTTCTTTCACACATACTTAGAAGTGGTTAATGTGACCAAAATTGCTATTACTTATGAAACTTAGCATGCCAGCTATTTTCTCAGTCTGTTTTCTTCATCATCCAGTTTGTATAAACACACAGGCTTTTATAAAGTTATTGTATAAACAATACGGTACCTTTTTAAAGATAAATAATAGCCCCAAATTCTTCCAATTGGGAATTTAAGCCCATTTCTATTAAAACTGTACTTTACATTCATGCAGATACTGAAAATGTATCAAAGTGCTTTGGAAAATCACAGGATATCTATGTCTTCTTTTGTAGGCGATTCTAAAGATACCCTTGAGAATTTCTCTTCTTGACCTTGACAAAGCTGAAAGAACTCTCTTTAGGATCCCATTTGTTCAAGCATGTGCAGGGATTGAGACACTGCCAGGCAAGCCTGAGCATGCTGTAGTAGCTATGGAGGAAGTGGATGGGCCATACAAAATGCCACAAAGACATTCTTCTGTCTGTCTAACACAGGCTGAGTATATGTAGATGACCCATCCAGCCTAAGCAGCAATGGCTTCACTGAATTTGCTGGAGTTGTATCATTTATTTATGTCTAATCTTAGTCACAGGTTTCTGATCTTCACTGAAATATTTTAAAAAATGCATCCTGTTTCTCATTAATTACTGTAAGTAAGCATTTCCATATATCACAGTAGGTTAATCAGTTAGAAAATGAAGAATTTCTTATGGTCTAGACAACAGAGTTATGATATCTACATGGGTTTTTTCTCTTTAAAATTCCAACATATTTCTTTAGTTATCCCATTCTACATTTTTAATACCTAATAGTACAATTACAGTAATGAGAAAAGAACAGCCCTCAGCAGCCAACCCTACTAAAGGACAGTTTTTCACCTACAAGCCTTGTGTCCACAAACATTCATGGGAACAGTAGATAAACAGAAGATGACACGATATAAGGAGAAATATAAGCAGATCTTGAGTCACCCCAGCTACATGATCTTACATTATAGCTGATAATAACATATCATACAATTTGTACAGGTTTCTTCCATGACCCAGCTAAAAATAGTCTTGTATCACAGGATAAAAGCACTATAAAACTCTGTATAGATCTAAAGAGAAAGAAAAGTTTTATAGTGTACATCTGCACAGCAGCTTCCTGAAGGTGTTTTTGTAGTATTTATTCTATATACACTGCAGGGGAGACTTTTTCTTCTAAGCAGATAAACAGTGTGGAAGTTTAATACTGTGTTCATAGAAACTTTACATCATTATGTATTCCTACAGCTGCCCTCATCTTCCTTATCATATTCCCTCTTATTTTAGGTTAGCTCCTTTATTGCATTCTAAATTACAGCGTATTAAAAACTACACATTTTAAGATATGGATCACCTCTGAAATTTTCTGCATCATCTTTCCCACTGGAGCCCTAGCTTCACAAAAATCTATGACTACTGCTGCCATACAGACAATAACAAAACAACTAAATGCATTGCCATGAAGAAAGCGAAGGAGTCTGCAGCCCTGCCAGAACACATAACTCTCCATCATTTAGAAAGCTGCAATGATATTTCAAGACTGTGCATGATTTAAATAACTTGAAGAACCATATGACCAAAGAACATGCAGCAAACACAAGGCAGAAAAAAATCTACCATCCCTCCTGGAAATGTAATCCTTTAAGAAAAAAACAAAACAAACCACAACAAGGAAACAACGTATTTCAGTAGATATTAAATATTTTTCTTTTATCCTCACACCAGCTCTGTGAAAGCTATTCAGTTGTTCAACACAAGAATTTCCTAAGTAGGTAGCAAAAAAAAAACCTGCTCAGCCAGCCTGTTTAAATGCATTTAGAAGGTACTGTGTCCTCTAACCTTTCAGGTAAATGTTTTTATTTCCAGATAGTTTTAGGGGAACAGACTGCAAGGTTGCTGGTCTGAATGTGCTAGGTCGGAATTGCTGCAACTCAGTGACAGCCCTTTGCAAGCTGCAACAAGGGATTTGGAACACTGACACACAGAGCCACAGGCAGGTGACAACATGCAATGAGATAGGGTGTTTATGCCAAATAAATACTCCAGTAAATCCACGAGACTTACTTCCATGATCAAGTACATATTATGATGAATTTAGGATTTTTCTAGAATACTCTGTGAATAGGGTGTGAAGATCTGGTTGTTGGGCTGTTTTTTGCCTGCATACGTCAGCTCACTTGACTGCTGTAAGGAAAAGCAAGCATGACAGAAAATCAATGGCTTGAAAGAGGCAAAGACTCTCCAAAGAACTGCAGATTTGAATTTCCCGGGGTACATGGAACTATTTTTCCAAGAAAGCCAAATCTTATGAAGGCAAAATTCTGATGTGATGAACAGATTGCTGTCCCAAGTGAGCAGGTAAAGTGAGCATCTCTGTGATGCTGCGACTGCTGACTGAGGGGAAACCACTGTAAATCCCTACATTCTCTCAGTGTTGCCTAGAAACCAGGGGAATAGTTGTGATATATTTCTAAAAATGCTTACTTATATTTGTGTGTTTTAATTATCTACATGGTGGAAAGAAGTATAGGAGCAATAAGGAAGAGACTGTGAGAAATCTGTCATATGGGTGGGACAGAACAGACTAACACTGCATGTTGAGTACTTCGAACTGAGAATTTTGGAAGCCGATATTCAGAATTCAGATAAAGAAACTAAAAAAAGTCTTTAAAAAGTATAGAAAGGTTACTATGAGCAACATTTTTTTTTTAAGGAGAAAGCAAACACAGACAAGTGTTGTCTGTGACGTGATCTCTGCAGTAGAGAGTATTATGGCCAACCATGTAGAGGTGAGGATCTTGTACACTTATTTTCATTCTCTCCAGTATCTAGAAGTATCTGAAATTGAAACTGTTTAAAGACTATCTCTAACTCTAAAATCTACAGATTTAACAATCTGAATTATATCAAAGTATAAACCAGAGACCCTGAAACACAAGAATTACAGCAACTAATTTCCTGAAGCCCTTTCCCCAAATCTCTCATTTCACACACAATCAAATATCTGTTTCAGAGAAAAAAATAACAAAACCAACAAAAAGAAACAAAACACATACACACCAAAAACCCCAAATAAACAAACCAAAGCAAACCAAAAAACCAAAACCCAAAAACAAACAAACAAAAATTAGAAAACAATTTTTAAAAAAACCCAAACTGTTGGATTGTGGTTTCCTAGTTTTATAGGTTTTTCCTGGCAGATGCTTTCCAAGACATTGACCTCAGAGCTAAGAAACATAAGAGAAAATGACAAAATGCTATAAAATTACTTTGCTTTGACAAAAAAGTAAGGTGTTTGTGACTTTATGGTTGACAGCAGTTGAAATGCCACAGCAACTGATGCTTTTATATAAAAAGCAGTCAGAAAGACAGAGGACCACCAGAGAGGATGGAGGACTGATGAGTTTCCATGGCATATATTCCCTCCCCTGACCTCTCCCAGACAAATTTGACAAGAACAACATTTAAGGATGATTTTACAGAAAACAGAATTAAACTGCCAAAATGGATCACTACAACATGAAGCACAAAATCTAAGGCCACATTCAAGGAGTACTTCATATAGCTAATGGCTATATCTAAAATTAAAAGGGACATCACAATATTCAATAGTCAGAATACTACTGAAAAGCTTTTTGAAGTATCTAGTAGAGTCTACACAAAGTACTGGGGTAGATAAACTACAGGTTTTATCCAGCATGTATGTTTGTGGGACCAAGTGAGAGCTTTGACTGAGGAAGAAATAAGGAAGAAAACTTGTTTTCAAATAGCATCCCCTTGATTTTGCCATGATTTTGAGCTACATTCAAATTTTTTTTCCTAGCGTGTAAGGAAGTGTAGCACATCACATAAAACACTGTATTTAGCCTGTAATTAATACTCATTTCTAGATAGTGAAGGGGAATGTCCCTCCATCTGGGACATGTACACTTTTGCGACGTGTCTGGCTATGGAGGGGACTGCAGTGCCCCCGGCCACTCAGTGAGAAAAATCTTCATACAAAAAGTACAGAAGCCCTCAGAGATCTCACATTAAGGAAAATAGCAACCTGTCAGACAAAATGTAAATACAACCCTATTGCTTCTTCAGAAATCCAGCACATCGGCATGCATACATTAATCACTGAGGGGATCAACGGCTACTTTTCAAAAGCTTATTTTGTGGTTAATTTCTAAGGCGCTGTACATTTTCAAAGATATCGAGAAATAATTTCTTCATTGTAACGCACTGGGAACGCTCTAGGCTCTCGCTTTGTCACTCGTTCACTGAAACATGAGCAATTTGCCGCAAATTTCTCCGGGTATTCATTATTCTTCAACTTCCCGTCAGGTTACAAGAAAAAAGCTTAGATAACGAGGGCAGAAAACCCTCCGGGCGCTGCAGTGCGCCGCTGCACGGGGCGCTCCGGGGCCGGGGCCCTGCTCCCGCCCCTCGGCCAGCCGGGCGGGGCTGCGGGCGGGCACGGCCGG
>VZRL01003807.1:1574368-1673172 GCA_013397895.1 Origma solitaria
AGCGGGCGCTCGGGGGTCGCGCCTCGCTGCTGTCGCACGCGGCCGCCCCGAGCTGTGCCGGCCCGTGCGGCCCGCGTGGGGAGCGGGCGGGGCGGTGGCACGGCGGTGCAAAGAGCCGAGCGCCGCGGCTGTGACAGGGGCCCCGCACAGCCCGTGGCGGGCTGTAATCCACCGGGAGTCGGGGCCTGCGATTGTCCCAGAGCCGTCATCGCACGGTGCCTCCTTATTGTAGCGACATCGAGTGCTGCTGTGGGCAGCGGTTCAGGGTGCCTCCATCGGCCGCCGCGTTCGCGAGGCCCAGGTTTCTGTGCCAGCTTTGTTTCTTGGTCAACTTTCGTCTTCTCCAAAGCTGTTTTTCGTGGGTTGTTACAAAGGGTTAAAGCCTGTGCGTACAACATCTCATGGCGTTTGGCTGTAGATCCAAGTGTTTTGGTTTGGGAGAGGATTTTAATGCAAGTATAGTTGCAAAAGTTTTAAAGGTCTTATAAAGTGATTCCTTACCCATATTTAACCATCTGTCGGCTGCTCTGCTGCCCTGTTCCTATGAATAGGCCTAGGGACATTTGTCATTTATGATAAAAGAGGCACAAACATGCAAAAATGCTTGCACGAGCTAGCTCTGTCTCTTGGAAAATACCTAAAATATTTTTAGATATGAAGTGGATTAGATGCATAATGTAAAACAATGGTAGGAATTATTCAGTGCTGCACTGTAATACCAAGATCATACAGAGCTGCATAAGGTTAGAGCCATCTGAGAACGTTTCACTGTTCTGTTGCATCTCAGTGTCAGTTCCAATCTTTGGAGACAGTGACAGATGCCACTTCAGAAGATGTCTAATATCAAAGTACAGTTTGGATGTAAATTCTAATACTATGTGGGAATATTGTGAGAAAGAAACTCTCACTGTTTAAATCGTAAAGAATTTATTAGCTCGTTGACATCGTTAACACAACGATAAGAGGCTTGGAGTGGCTGTCTGCCGTGCACAAAGCGAAGAGCAGCGCTGGGCGTGGCTCAGATAGCCTGGAGCCAGACAGCCCTCGTGGGCCGTGTTGGTATATTTTATACCCGACAAACCCCGCCCGTCACCTCCCCTATGCTCTCCCTCTAGGTCCGAGATGATTGGCTGGAGATTGGGTCAGTCTTTTTAGTTGACTCTTTGATTGCATCCTGTTGTCCAGGGTCTTGCCATAGGCTCGGTCCCCATTCAATGATCTTCTTGATTTCACTCCCCTGAGCCAAAACTCCACCCGAGCTCCTCCTTCCATTGCATCATCAGACTTCCAGAAAGCTCCAAGCCTCCTTGTCAGACTGACAACACGTGAAATACAGAACAGAGATAGTACCGGTCCGAAACACCCAGCAACCCACAACAAATTTGCTAAACAACAACGACCATTAACAACAACCATCAACCAAACTCATCAATCAATCTTCATATGCGAAAGCCAACCTAATAGTCTGTTTTTGACAATATGAAATTCAGAGCAAAAACTAGTATTTAATGCACCCATTTTTATGCTGTCTTATGTACTGTGAAGGCCGTTCTATGCCAAATCCTTTTCTCACTATTCTTAGTTTGTCATAATATTTTTATAGACCATCAGAGAGTATGGTAATTGTCTGTTGACCATAAAGTGGGAATATATAGGATGCAGGATCTAAATTTCATTCAGGTTGCAGCAAGCTTTGCTTGAAGGACTTCTTTTTAACAAAAAAAGAAGTTCAAAAGTAGGGAAAAATTACTGTGTGCCTGTTAAATTGGGAAGCCATTGCTTGTCTGCATAGGAGGTTACAATGGCGTCAGGAGTACTGAACAGCCCAGCATGTGGGTTCTCAGGCATGCAGGAAGGATCCTTACAAACAGCAAGGATTAGCACAGGCAGAGAGACTAATACATTGAGCTGAGCTGGAAATCTGTGTGCCTGAGCAAACTTGGCAGAACAGCCATTGGGTTGCTTGCAGTTCATGAAGGAGGCAGAACACATAATATTTATGTGGTTATTTTTATGGTTTATATGGTTTCTCAAAAGACAGTTGTATCCACACACTGGGTATCTAAAATGTTAATACAGAAGGTCTGGGATACCCTATTCCATGTCTTGGTGTATGCCATGCAAAGTTTCTTGTTCAGACTTAGCCTCATCATTGTAAAGAAATAACCAACATTTTGTACTTGTTTTGTACCTAGTTTTGTCTAGTGAGAGAGAATACTGGAACTTTTTTTAATATGTTGGAGTATATATGATTTGCATGTAGGTTTTGTCAAAGTTCAAATAAGGCTGAGATTTTTTTACCCCCCGAGAAATACTGAGGAATTAATCTGTTATGTTTTTCCCTAATTCCAGACATAAACCTCAAAGTTATTTACTGTAGTTATTTCAGGAGTCAGTTAATATACTCACAGATTTATAGTATGACCTCAGATAATCTGAATACTGTAATTTTAAGCCAGCTTTGTTGTTTCAATCCAGTCGTCTGCATTGGGCTGTTTAATTCCAACAGCCAGTGGGAGCACGTACCTGAACAGCAATACCTAGCAGCATAGTACACTTACTGTTAATCAATGACACACATTTGTGCCACTTTTATTGTACAGCAGTGGGGAAGTCATCATTACTGCTGCATGGAGGCTGCTGTTAGATTTAGGCAGTTTGCACAGGCTTCCAAGTTTTTAAAACAAAATTAAAATGCTTCACGTGTTTACAGACAACACCCTCTTACTTAGATTTTTCCTGCATTGTAATAAATCTGACTGGAGCTGAAAGTGTGTTAACACAGAGACTGGTGAACTTTTTTTTCTTATTCCTTCATTTGCCACTTGAACAAACAGCTTATTAAACCTATTAAATTATTAGCTTGGTAGCACCAGTCCAGTTTTCAGAAGCTGAAGTTTTCTTTGACTAGCAAGAAAGATGAAAAATAATCTAGTTATATCTTCATAGAAGGAAGGGCGTTTAGAAGTTTTATATTAAACATAATAATTTTAACTGAAATTGGGAAATGTTAATCGCTGTTCTTAACCTTTTACCAAATTAAAACTTTCACTCAGTATATCTCTTGAAACCTATCCTTAATTTAACCATTAGTCAAATAGTCTATTTAGTGAGTTTTAGTTACTTCATGTGCTTAAAATCCTGTCTCCATTCAGCAAATAACTTAAATTTGTGTAATCACTTAAATGTCTAATTGGTCCCATTTTATCGAAGATTTCTTGCATGCTTCAAGTGATATTCCTGTAAACAGTGAAGTGTTCAAACTATTAACCCTAGTAGCTTCTTTGCTCCAGATAACATCCTGCAGCTTTCTCTGAAGCACAGTGGTTCGAGGTTTCTCTGCTCTCCAGTCTGGATGAGGCTGGCTGTGTATTAGAGTTTTGATAATGTATTTCCAGGTAGAAATAAAGGGGGAAAGTTAGCAATGCTAAGGGGACAAGGGAGAGGGCATCATTGTAGGCACAGATTATACTAGAAAAAAGGATTTTTTTCCCCATACGTGTAGAAGAATCTGCATATAGTGTGTCTATACATTTAGGTATTTGTTGTGTAGGGTGTGCTCATGAGCCAGAGTTCTCCCACCCTTTAATATTAGCACCATTCCCACACGGGAGTTGCTACAGCATGTGGCAGTGTGTGCTCCTGGATCACCATGTGTGTCTTGTGCAGGCACAGCTATCCGGGGAGCTCAGATTGGTAACCCTTTAAGACAGAAGTTTATAAACTGTGGTATGAATATTGATTGTTGCTCACATATCACTTAGTAGCAGCATACAGTTACTTCCAGAACACCACCCCTCACACACCCTTCTAGAATATCAGAAAACTGCTGGTGCCGCTACTAATTCTAGAGGTGCTGCCCAAGCCAGTGATCACAGAATTGTTAAGGCCGGAAAATACCATTAAGTTCATCGAGTCCACCCATCAACCTAGCATCACCACCATGTTCACCATTAAAGTGTGTCCTCTGGTGCCATATCCACACATTTTTGAACACTCCAGGGATGGTGACTCCACAGCTTCCTCAGGCAGTCAGTTCCAGTGCTTTGCAACTCTTTCCATGAAAAAAAACCTCCAAATATGTAATCCAAACCTCCCCTGGCATAACTTGAAGCTATTTCCTCTCATCATTTTACTTGTTACCTGGGAGGAGAGACTGACACCCACCTCACTATAGCCTCCTTTTAGGTAGTTGTAGTAAAGGAGTATGAATAGAGCAATAGCCTGCAACCACAGTTTCCTTACTGGTCATGTGAAGCCTGTAACTAGAAAAATTTTAACAAATATTTTTCAGAAATTAATTTAACAAATATTACTCCGTTAGCATGTATGAAGGCTACTGTACTATTTCATTAGATTTCTTAATTTTTTCAGATGAGGGTTTCATTCTTGAAACTGAAATACAATTTTGGTTGCATGGTTTTAATTTATACAGAATACTCCAAGGTTATTAATTCTAAAGGACTGGGAGACTTAACTCTTAGGCATTGAGAGTATGCATAAAGAAGAGCTTTTGTGTAATCCAGCATAGTAAGTGTATAAATAGCACCTATCTAATTAATGGCTTAGAAGGTTATGTATAGTGCATGTCGGGGGGTGTATTGTTTTCATCATATTTTGCCTCGGACACAAATGATCTCCTGTAAAATTCAGATGGAACGTTTGGGACTTGGTTTCAAAATTGGGTTAGTGTGATTTCTTGAGGCTCTAGTCATTAAGTTTTGTTCAGAAAATTTAGATAATAATTGCTATTCTGCTGGTGGATTCTGCTATTTATTTAAAAATCTTAAGTGTGATTCTGTTAAAACTGGCTTCACATGTAAGACTTTATACTCCCAGAATTCATAGGAGTTTTGTTATCAGTGAAACCAGAAAGGAGTCCAAGAGGCTTCTGTTTCACTTGTATGAACAGGAAAGAACATACGGGTATGATTATGACATGCTCATTTTGCCTCACTGTAACTTTCAAATAAAATTGAATACTATCTGCGTTCAGTAAGTGGCTAAATCTAAAGCCAGTGAAGGTCTCTTGTGAGTGCATAGGTGCTGCAGAAAAGTAGTGGAGACTTGCCATGTTTTCACCTGTGTTCTTCTAAAGAAGGAGTCTGTGGGTGGGTCACGGGTCACTGCTCTCTGCTGGCCTTTTCCTCTATCCAGTTCTGCATCTATTTGCCAACTTCACCCATCTGCAAGTAAGAACTAGGAGCATTAGTATTACCCACTGGCTGGGTAGGAGAAAACTCAACAAATTAATATGCATTTTTTGGAGAAACTCATTCTGTTCTTTGTTCATTCCCAGATACGTAAGTAGAGGGTAAGAACTAGGCAGCCAAGGATAAGCAACCAGAGAAGCTTAAACTAGATTACCAATTGTGGTTCCTATAGCACACCGTAAGCCACAGCTGAGCAAGTAGGGGGTGTTTGAGGGGAGGAATGACCACAGATAAGGAAAAAGCAGCAAACTGGGGACATTGAAAGGAGTTTAGGGGGGATGATGCAAAACTGAAAGCAATATAAATAGGAGAGCAGGCCCCTTTAGTAGTACTACTAATAGAATATGCTTTTTTTCAAATATATAGTGCTAATATGAAGGGAAAATAGTTAAAATAGAAAAATTAGTTTCTTACTTAAGTAAATTAAATTTAAATCCAATGTGGATTTTCATAACCAGGTTAATCTTTTAATGTATTCTGAGATATCAGTCTTTACTCCGTATATGTCTGTGTTGTATTCGTATATGCAACAATTTCTGTAGCATAAAGTGTTAATGGATATGCTGGTTTAAAAATTCTTATAGTGCCGAAAGGAACAGGCATTTCAGGTCATAATTTAATTCCTTTAAGTATGACCTCATCAGACAGATTAGATGCTTAAAGGTGTTTCTATCACTGCTCAAAGTCATTTGGGATTTCACGGAGGTGATTATTTAAACCACTTTTGTTCATTCCTCACCATGTGTACAGCATTAGTGTTGTAGTGTAATGTTAGTTGTATAGTTAGAAGAGGGAATTCATAGCAGGAAGCCCACTGAAAAGGGCATAAAACTGATTGGTAGAACAAGGGTTGTAGTGATAGACATCCTTGACTTGTAGAAAGTTCACAGCACAAGCCTTCTCAGTGTTGTTGCCTGAATTATCCTCTTGGACAAAGGTGTCTCTAACTATTTCTAGTTTAGAGCATTGAGATATTAGTGAAAAAAAGGAAAAAAGAGTTGGCAGTGAAAGAAGCAAGAATACCAAACCTTTATAAATCACTGTAGTGGCTGGAGTGTTTGCAAAGCATTTGTCAGCTTGGGTCCCTTTCAGGCTCAGAGGGATCAAATGCCCAAATCTCATGCAAATGATGCAGTTCTAGTCTGTTAGAGGTGCTTTCTGCACTGCCAGCTGAGAGGAAGCCACTGTAGAGCTAGGAATACAAGCGTCCTGGAGCCCAAACCAAACACAAAAGGGTTAATATCATGACAGAGTGAAAAGCATATTCCTCTGGAACAGCTGGGGAGACCTGAGGTCTAAATCCACCTGGGGGTGAGGGTTGTTTGAACCCAGGCTAAGGTCTGCGAGCTGCCCTTTGGAAATTAAAGTGTTCACGTCTCTACATAGCTAAGTGAAGCTTTTGTTTTGTAGTGCTAGATTTAGAGGCCTAAATCCAATATCCCAACTAAGGTCTCTGTATTTTTTTGGATTATCTTTTAAGTAGGAAGTCTTGGTGGGTAACGATAGCGCAATAGTTCTGGTTTTTTAGATATTTTTATATATTTGTCTTTTTCTGTTCAGTATTTTTTATTTGCAATGCCCGAAGTAGATGCTTGCTATAAAAATAGTAAGTCTAATACTTGTGTTTAAAATCTTTTCTGGGAGAACATGGTAATGAAAGACTGGGCTTCTTTCCAGTACATTCCAAATCTGAAATGGCTTTGCAGAAAAGTAATTTCTATAAATTCTGCATACCCACTAACAACCAGGAAACAAACCACTAATTTCTATAATTTTTAATACTGATGCATTTTAAATTAAAATAAATATGTAATTTGAACAAAATGTCTTTACATTCTCTTTGGAATAATGTAGTTATTACATTAGAGATCAGCTGGAAAAAAATTTAGAGAAAGCTCTTCTTTTTTTTTTTCTTTTTTTTCTTGGTTGTTTCTTAGTGTCACAGAAGGAACTAAAAGATCAAATAAATTTTTAGAAATATTTAATTTGTTTGCTCTCTGTACTTTAGGAGAACACTTGGTGTGAGGATCCTGATTTTATATTCTGTGTGGGCAGTCCACTTACATCTATAAGGAAATTTATGTTAAGATCAGATAGTTACATGTATTATATATCAAAGATAGTTTCATAGTTATCTTCTCTTTGCTTGGTTTATATTTAATTAACTGTAAATTACTGAAAATCCCACCTAATTCTTCAAAATTCTCTTCACATATCTAAGCCTTCGATTTGTTTCTGGTGTTGTGCAGGTAACTTTGAAAACACAGCCTGAATCCAGAAAAATACCTGTTCAAGTCAAAAGACATCCTGAAATTATAGTTGTGAAACATTTGACCATTAATGCTTTCTACCTTACTTCAGTAAGGTAGAAACAGCCTGCACATATCAAATCCTCCAGTTTCTTCTCTGACGTTAGCAACATGCTTCTTCATTGTAAATGCTTGACATTTTAAAAAGCAGTTTGAGACTGAAGATATTGGGAGGGTATTGTAAGTTGACCTCAGTGTAGAAGAGGTGCATTTAGAGGAACATGTATGTGAAACAACCTGTAATTGCTTAGTGTTTTTGCCTCCTCTGTTTCAGTAGTGCTAAGCATTATTTTAGCCAAATTAGTTTCTTTGACAAATTTTCTACATGTTTTATGGAAACTGCTGGTTCACAGAGAGAACCTCAAATACCCTCACTGATGAACAGGTTACAGAAACACCTGAGTCACATTTTTTGGCCTGAGATTGAGAGAGTAGGAGAAAGCGCCATAGGATATAGCAGGAGGACCAGAGGAGAACCCTCCATCACAAGTTCCACTTTTCTGTCTTCAACACAAGACTTCTGTTTAATTGAAGCTGTAAGAAAATGTCGTTTGCCAGGATAGAGTGCACTTAGAAGCTGACCAGATATTAAAAAAAAATGTGTTCAGCATAAACTTTTACCCAGCAAGGAAGTACTCTAAACAGCAAGAAAATATTATTTGTTAATGATGTGAACGTTTTCAACGCATCCAGGTGCTAGTGGGGCTGCAGCCCTGGCATTTCAAGGGTATCCTAAAATCTGAGAGACACATATGTTTGTGTTATCCTGCATTTAGCAGGAGCAGGGTTGCAAATCCGTCTGGTTGGACTGGGGACTTGAAAATTTTTCTTGGTGACACAGAAGTTAGAACATGCAGGAGGAACTGGGATTTGGAAACATAGTGCAGGGAACATAAGTGCCTGAACAAAGGCCATGACATCTTGACAAATGGTGTTATGTTTGCAGTGCCTTTGGGACTTCAGTGAATTGGGGATTTCTGTGTGGGTGGGAAGTGATTTCTGTGCTGTCTCCATGTACATAGTCAAAATAGAGCGCACAGAATTATTTTTAAGTTCTCCCTCCTGACGCTTTCTGACAGCTTTTCTTCCCTATGAAATATAGATGCCGACATTTTTTCCCTCCGCTCTCTTTCCCCGCCAGCCTGATACAAATTATTTGTAAAGGATAAAACCAGCAGGCAGTAGTTTTTCCGGTAGCATTTCCACTGTGCCATCTGCTGGCCATGCAAAGCAAGTGAACCTTTCAAAGTCCGCTCTTCCTGCAGTGCTGAGGAGTTGTGTCTCCAGCTGAAGACTGTAAAAGCAACAGGTTCAGAGTGTCCCTGATCGTGCTTAACTTGGGACAAAGTCATTTAGCTTACTTGAAGCCAATCAATTGTAGTTAGAGTAATGTCTCTGTTTTTTTAAGGTGATCATGCCTACCTTTCTAGGATTCTGTCACAGAAGGGTGAGTTATAGGTGATACAGTAAGCATTTACCGAACAATACCACAGGTGCCTCCCTCTGAAATTATAGCCTAGCTCTGAAGCACAGAAAACAGTAGAATATTTAGGTTATTTGAGCAACTGTGAATGAAATGCTTCTGATCCTCAGATGTTTGCTGTAAGCTAGATTGCAGGTGTATGCATGGGGGTTTTTATCATTAGGAAAAAATTCTATCAACTGAAATTTATAATCCAACATTCAAGTTTTCCCAACGATTTGCATTCTTCCAACACGTGAATATTGTAACTCCAGGAATCATGGGTTTCAGGGTGGATCCAGCTAGACTCTGAATACTGTTCATATGTAATAGTGTATGGTAGAGAGATATAATACTTTAACAGGAAAGAAGGCCTTTATTGGCAAAGGTCTGCAGTCATTGTGGAAACATTCTGAATCTAATAAATTCTTGCTGTATGTTTGGAATTTTAGTATTTTAAAAATACTTCATAGTTGTTTGTCCCTATGTATGTTTAAATCACAAATAGAGATAAGGAAAAATTTTACCATGAGGGGAATGAGCCATTTGAAATTGATACAGATGAGCAGGGGTGTTTTCCTTTGGCTTTAAAGATAATAGTATAAAGTTAAAACAATTGCAGGATAGTGTTGAAAAAATCTGCAGTAGCATTTTCTTCTTTTTTTTTCCTTGTCCCTTTTCAACTGCTGCTCTGGCAACTTCACAGCAAAAAGAGTAGGAGCACTGTTATTGCAAGCAGCACCTCTAATACTGTAAATCCACAGAAGCCTGTACTGTATAAGGCTGGCTTTTCAAAGTTTGAAAGCAATTCAAGATTGTCCTGGTATTTTTTGAGCTTTGTAGGAAAGGAGATTGAATCTATTGATCCAGATTTAGTGTAATTTCACAACAGGGCAGTGATTTTTATTTTCTTTTTTAATCTTAAAATACTTTTTATGGCTTCCTGTGCTAGTCCTAGTCGTTTCAAATTTAGTACAGTATGGCTTTTTTATAAGGCTTTTGGAGAAACAATGTTAAAACATAGTTAAATGAATGATTGGTTTTGCTGCAATCTGTACTAATTAGTATTTGAGACATGTTAACCATCTTGTGCAACATGCTGTTAAACTTAAAAACAGAGCTATATACTATAGTAGTTATATGTGTATTTGCAATAGTACTTTAATGGTCATTTTATAACACTGGGAAATGAAAAAGAAGCCCTGGGTAGCCAGGTGCTGGGCATGCAGGAGGTAAGGTATGAGAGGTGGGATTAAGAGCTTTTGCTGTGTGTGGTGTGGCTGTCATCATGGCTTCTTGCACCCTCCAGTCAGTTTGTAATGGTGTCTCCTTTGTCACCCCGGCTGAGGTCACTGGGAAGAGATTCCCACTCATACTGGGTAGGTGCAGTGTGCTTCTTTGTGTTAAGAAAGGTGGAAAGCTGGAGGTCAACAGGAACCGTAGAGCAGTGGAGTTACCCACTTCACTTGCGTGGTGCTTGCAGACGCTTGAACTGACAGCTGAGAGTTATGATGGGAATGGGAAGACCATGTGGACCTTGACAGTTATTAGTAATAAATTTGTAGAACTTGTCTGTAAAGTTTTAGAATTAATCTTAAGTAAGTGTGGTTGGTATATTTACTTTGTTAAAAAAATCTATTTTGGTTTACATTTTACATATCTTGGATGCCTTAGAGCAATGCTCTGTATACACTAGTATTTGTAGTCCTAGTATATCTCCTGTTCCGGTTTGTTTTTAAAGTGTTGCAGATTCTTAATTAGCTCATGTGCCAGTTTTTAAATCTTAGATTGCATGACAGCCAGAGGTTGAGAGCCTGACAGTACATCATTATTTTCAATAATGATCATCATCAAGGAGATGCAGAATTTTTAATCCACATTCTTTCATTTTTCAGAACAACTGGTTTTGTCAGCATCTCCATTTGTCTGTGAAGTTCCCAGTCTATCAAAGTGCCATCGACAGAACTTTAAAACAAATTGTAGGTTAGCATAGAAAGAAAATCTGTGCAGTTTAATGACCAGTGTAAACTTCAGTACTGCTCTGATGGTCTGTTCTGCTTTTTAACTCCCTGAACCACAAAGAGCACTATCTTGGTGTTTAGATTAAGTTATTTAACTACACTTGTAGTTCAGTGATTATAAAATCATTGAATAAGATTTTGAAAAAGATCCCCTAGAACCATTCATTAATTCTTTGGCGAAAGGCTTTATCTTGTCTGTAAAAATATTTGTGGGGATTTTTTCTAACTTCTGTGTTTTGTTTGATGTTTTGTTAAAGCGAGGGCATACTCAGCTGTTGCCATTCCCAGATGTGGTCCAGCAAGTCCATTTAAAGGACACTTAAGTACTAGGAGTAATGGTAAGTAATGTGTGCTTTCGTCAGAAGGCCCACCTGGTTCCTTCTATGTGAATTCATTGATTTTATGATTAAAGTGTTTTTATTAAAACCTTTGCATCGAACTTATTTGGAGAACTTTAACAGTACTTACATTTAGTATGCTTTACTAAAAATACCTCCAAGGAGTAAGTTTTGCCTTGACTGTACAGCTGGCTACAAATTGGTAGTAAGATAAACAAAGATATAAAGATGTCCCATCAGTATTGGCTGTAATATATATGTATATATGTTTACCACATTAAAGAACCCCTGAGGTTAAACATATTCCTTTACGGCCAGTAGTTTATGTTAGTGTATGTTTCTGTGCCATACTGAAATCTCAGATACTTTTTCTTTTCAAAAGAACATAGAGTGGAGAAACAGCAAGTTTCCATGTTAACATTTTCATAGTCCAATTTCAGCCACTTTTCCAGCTATTTATTGAGTTAATGGCTCATTGGGGAAAACAAAGGAGACAGGATGATTTCATGTGATAGTAAATGGAAAAAAATACTGCTTGTGAGCAAAGAACTTAAGCCAACAGTGTTTTAAAGTTTGTGCTTTGAATTGCAGTTAATAACTGTTTAAAGTTTTAGTATTCTTTTGCTTTCCTTTCTAATGTTCAAATGTATTTTAATCTTACAGCTTTCTGTATTGACTCCTCTCAAAATCTAACTAGCCAATACCTGATCAGAGATCACATGGTGTTTCATTATGACAGAATCCTTTCAGCCAAAGGTAAAAATGTGCATGGATGAACGAATTGTCTCCCCCTAGATTTACCTCAGTCTCTCAGAACAGGCTCATACCAAGAAGGAATTAACTGGATTGTAGGAAGTTTACTATTCTTCCTGTTTTTTACCCAAACTGGTGTTAGCAAAGAAATGTGGCTGCTACTTAATAACACTTTTGTATTATTGAGATGGGAAGTTTTGTATGATAATATTTTCCTTAAGTCTTACCCAAGATCCTACCTTAATTTTAGAGCACTTTGAGCTATATTGGCTTCATTCTGCTTTTGATGAAGTAATTAGTTATGAAATAATATGCTGAACTAAAAGTCAGTAATAGTCATAACAGCAAACATAGAGAAGATGTTTTAGGAATGAAGGCAGAACATTTCTAGTTAAACTCAGACCATTATGTCTTTTTTATTTTTTATTTTTATTTCAAAAGTTTCTTAATTTTTTGTTCATCTGGCAATGAACAATGAAAGTAGTAGTGGGTTCTGGGGACTTTCAAAATTACCCTGTGTGTTTGCAAATGAGAAAATCATGTTACTGCCAGAGTCCATCCTCATAAATACAGTACTCACAATGTTATCTCTCATGTAACATACTTGGTATCCTTAGGTATGCATATAAATGCCATCAGCACAAAATGTACAGAAACCTTTTGAAAGAAGCTTTCATTTAAGTGGTGATTCTTCCTTTAAGTATGTATTTTACCCAGTTTTAACTCACAAATCCTGTGACTGTGTTAACATCAATCTAGTTAAGTACACGGTAACTAGCATGTTTTAAATGGAGAAGAATTAAATTAGTCTTTTTTCTGTGTTGGTTTACTGCTACATTTTTCTAGCTATCACATATACTAAGTAAATACTGAATCATTCACATGTGGTGTTTTTCTTATTTTCAGCAGCTGTAGATTGTTCAGTGCCCAAAAGTAGGATGAGCAGCATCAAATGTAAGTATTTGTTATAATTTGATTCTGCAAAAGCTTCTGTAAAACTAATTTAGCAAAACAAAAGAGCCAGCGTAGAAGAGTGACAATAGAAATAGAGCTTTCATATATCTGTTTGTTTATTCAGCTTTCACATCCCTCTTCAGCTACCTGTAGGAATCCGCAGCGAATGGAATGCTGGAACGATGCATCTGGGCTGTCAGTGATGAGTTATGCTTAGCATGACAATTCATTTGGTTAGGATCCTTTTCACTGCCGCTGGGTGAATTTTCTCCTGTTGTATGATAGGATGTAAGCTTGAACTCTCAAGAAGAGAGTTTAGTAGTGCCAGGTAAAGAGGAATTTTGGGAGTGTGGGTACCTGGGGCTGAAGCTTCTTGTTCCATATTGCAGAAAACAGAGCCAAACACAAGCACACAACCCAGCTTAAACTGCAGTTACTTTTTCTGCAGATTGCCTCATTTCTTAACACTGCTCAAAGATACGAGTACTGTAGCCCAAATTCATAGTGTAAAGTCAAAGTGCAGTACTTTCAAATAATTGATTTAGGAAACACTAAATGAATATGTAAGTCAAAGGGGATAAATAGCAGCTGTTTGTCAGAATAACAAAGGTGTATTTCTGTTATCTATCTGTCTTCAATGCAGTTAGAAAAAGTTCTGTTCTCCAATTCTATATTCAGTTATACAACTACTGAGGTACTGGAGAAAATTGAATTATTCTTTTAGGATGGAAACTTAAATCTTCTAAGAACAGAATACTTTGTGGTTAGTATCAAATTCAGTCAAAACAAAGTCATACTACCTTGTGAAATTACCAGAATAACTAGGAAGTCAGTTATCCTTTTTGTCAGAAAGACTTAATTTAATTAACACTTTTTTCAGTACTTCTGCACAGAGACTTGAGACTGAATTAAGCAATAAGTTGCCTCAGGATCAAAGATGCTGTATGTGGGCTTGCTTTCTCCTGCTTTCAAAAGGTGCGGCAGAAGTAGTGTGACAGTATTGCAGGAATATCTAGAGCCTCCAATTGCAGTAGGAATTTCAGATCAGCTGTCCTGCAGAGTGATCTGGCAAGTCTTCCTTTCATGCTCCACCCTTACCAAGTTTTGTTTTGAAATAAGTATGAAAATAGACGGTTGGTGTTTGAAGAATATTTACACCTATGTGTTTCAGTAATGAAAACCTCATGTGGCTTTTCTTTCTGCATCTCCTAGAATCTTTCTAATTAGCAACCTTCTTCCATAATTTTTAATGCCTTGGGTGTTTCTCAACACCACCAAGTGCCTTGTTTATTTTAGAGTGCTATTTTTACAGATAAAATGCTTCTGAGCTGATAGCTTGTGTGCTTCACGTGAGACTGAGTTTCCCTGAATGTTGAGTTCATTTTGGGAGACAGTGACAGTGCCTTAACCTTGATAGATAATTGTCCTGACTCTGCCCGGTGTGCTCTGAGTGAGGAAATTTTTATTTCAGATAGCAAGGCTTTTGCACAATACATTCTTCTTTCTGTTCATCTTACTCAGATCAGTGTCTGACTGTGTAACTCTTGTCCTGCTCACAGATAAAACATTAATCTCCTGTACAAGGTGTGATGAAAATGTTTCACCTTTGTTGCTGCTTTTTACTCATCTATTTGGAAAAAATTGGTATCCTAAATTATCACTAAATTGATCTTCCACCTATTTTCAAACCGGGCTGGAAAAAGCTGATGCTACTGTGTTTTGTCTTACTAGAGCATGCGTACAATCAGCACAACCCTAGAAGGTGTTTCTTTTTCACAAAGGAAAAAAGACCTGAAGGGTAAGGGGGAAAAATAAAGCCTTTTATTACAAAAAAATCTCTTGATTTACCTACTGTTATTTTAGCTTAAGACTTGTGAGTGCTAATTCTTATTTAGTTGGAATTTATTATATTCCCAAAATAAAGCTGCATCATACAGTGAAGGGGAACTTCATAGCTCCAGGATTGGGAATCCTACTCAGTAGCAAAGGATTCATTTGGAAGAAATATTGGACTTATTTCTTGGCCTTGCAGAACTAGTGTCCATCATGGTTAAGTCTTTTTATCCTTCGATTTAGCTCAGTTCTAACATACAGTTTGGTTCCTTGATGTTCTGCACTGAGCTCTATTGTACAATTATCAACTCAAAATGAATTTGGTCTTTCTAAAAATATGTTTAATGAAGCAATAAGTAATACTGTGGGTTTTTTTCCTAAAAGAGGCTTCTCAAGACAATATTATGTCTCTGCCCCAGTTTTTGGGTTTATTTTGTGTCTAATAAGAGTGCCGAGTAAAAGATAAAAAGCAAACTTATGTAAACAATATCTGTTTATCAGGATATTCTTCAGTGTAGTCTTTTTACTTTGCAGCAGGGGGATCTTTTGAAATAATTTAGTCTTCCTTGAGCTTCCTGTTCAAGACAGGACTTCTGCCAACATTAGATCAGTCAGACAAGTCTTAGAAAGCTGCAGAGTTGGAGATTCTGCACCCTCAATAACCTGTTTCACTGTCACAGTGTCTGTGGGTGTAAAATGTTTTTTTCAGAAGTTCAATTCAAACAGTGTCAGGATTAGAACTCAACTTACATGAAAGCATTTATCTTGGTAATTCCAGTTTTAAAATGCAAAATTTAAATGGTGGATTATAAGGATTATAGATGTCATAACTTAAATTGTTGTTTAATGATGGTCAATGGCAGAAGTATCTCAACTGCAAGAGACAGGATAATCTTAAGTATCTGGTACAAATGCATAGACAAAAATCCTGGATCTTTCCTAATAAAAGCCTTAGAGGATTTCTCTCACTGCTCAGTGTGTGTGTGTGTGTGTAACTGATTTTTTTTTTCTGACCTGCTTCCCTTTATATGCTTTTCCATCTGGCTGAGGTCCCTTTACACACAGATAAGAAACTCTGCCTTGTGGTCTGAAATTTTTGCAGTTATCAAAGAGGTAATTCCATGGGAAACACCTGCTTTCAAATTCATCTTTACTGGTCTCAATGTCTTCAAGGTATTTAAAGTTAGGACTACCCAGGCATGCCTTGTTCAGTTTCTGCACTATCCTTACAAATTCTAAATTTTTAGAATTAAATCAAAAATTATTTCAATTTTATTTCATACCTAAAATTAGGGAGGTTGCATTTTTTCCTGCAGTTCTATGCATTGTATATCAAGAAATACAGATTTCTGTACTGTAATAATCATGCAACCAAGTGTTACATCTTCAGGTGTTAAGCTCAGTGCAAGGTGCCATTTGTAGAGTCTCTGGTAATCTACTGGAGAATCATTTTTCTTCCACTGTCTTTTGTGAAACAGGTTACGTGGAGATGACAGCCAATGGCTCAGGCAGTAAGAATGCTGAAAATGTGCTGAGGAAGAAAACTAATGGAAAAGAGGTTTTGGAATATTTTCGAAACAATTTCTTCTTTTTTGTTCAAGATGAGACACATCATTTATCCAGGCACAGTTTTAACTTCAATATAGTTGAATATCAACAGTATCTCTATAGTGTCACTGAGGATGAGGGATTTGCACCTTTATTCTCCCAGTAGTTCTGTGCCTGTCATTGCTTCAACTGAAGCATATTATTATTATTTTTTCCTCTTTGTATTCTTTGTTGTACTAGTTATTGCATTCCAAATAAGGTTTCTGTTCCCCTTCTATTCGAAAGAGATTTGGACTCTTTCTTTTAAATTTTGGATAAAATTTCGTTTAAAATATAAGATTTATTAACAGCATAGACTTAAAAACAGAATTCTTGCAGATAACGTTAAAAGAATCCCCTGAAAATGTACTTCATGTAGTGCTAAAATAGCAGGTGAGTATTTCCCTTTGCGGTTGTTGCCATGAATCAGTCATTAGTGTTTAAGAATTAAACATGATACTGTAGTTAGCATTCTCCCTGGCCAACTGAATGTGTTCTGTCCTTAAAGTGGATTTAGTTTCCACTGTTCTTTTCCTGGTATCTTAGCTGGCAGCAAGGCAGGCAAGGTGCCATGCCCCTGGGCTAGCAGTGAGCATGTTCCTGTGTATTAGATCAGACTTACTGACTTAAAATAGTTGTTAAAATGTGAAACTTCTTGAAATGTGAAACTTATATGTTCAGAATTAGTCCAAGCATGTTGATTGATACCAGTGGCCATTAGAAGTCTGTGGTTGTGAAACTTGTGCCAGAAAACTTGACAAAAGCTATGCCAAGTAAGACAGCTGCTGCTACACATGCCTGGTTTCTAACAGTACTAACTTTGCAACCCGTATGGTTAGAGGTTTTTCCACAAAGCATATTGATAGTACAGCTTGAACCCAGTGATTAGTGTGCTTGGGAATGAAGGTCTGTTTGATACTGGGGCAGGGGAAGAAGAAGGAAAACAAGTATTCTGAGAAGTTACCAACCATAGATCTATTTTAGCCTGATGGAACTGCAGTATTTGGAGGGAGGGCAGTGAGAGATGGGGAGAGGCACCAATTCAGACTGATAGTAATGTTGGTTTTCTACTCTTTAAAGAGATTAAGTTCAAGCAAAAATATAAAGAAATACAGAGTTGTGTAATTCTGTATTTAAATCCTAATTTTTCATGTTAACACATATATCTGTCTATGCTTTACGCTATGAAAAACCAGAGATCCGTGAAAACCTGTCTTACATATTTTGTTGTTGCTGCTGTTTTACAGGAGGCTTTCACAAAATCTCCCTATTTTTTTCTGTTAAATCTTGTCCTTATGTATGTATTTCTGAAATAGAAGGTTATAACCAGCTAATATAAGTTTTTTAAATTCAGACACTCAGATAATTCTAATTCCTGTGTTTTCAGAGTTCAACTATGTCTTTGGAAAGGTATTCTAATATATTTATGAAGTCTGAATTTTTGGTGAGCAAGAAAACCCATAGGTAAAAAAATCTTTATGAATCTCTACTTTTAACTGTAGTGATTTTACTTTATTCCAGAAGTTATTTACTGTAAAGGTTCTTCTATAGAAAAGTTGTTGGGTTTTTTTATTAGAGGTAATTAATTTTAGATATGCACATAAAAAATACATTTTTCACAGCTTGTAGTTGTGAAAAGACTTTAGATCATCTAGTCTGACATTATGAGTTGAGCATACCAAAGGTACGCTAACATGGAACTTAAGAGCTATATTGAATGTGGTAAATAAAGCACATAAATGAGAAAAGCTTGCCATCTTGACTTGTAAAGATCAAGAAATAGAGAAAATATAATTTCCTTTTGTAGATATTTCAGCAGTTATTCATCATTATTATTGAAAACATGTCCCTGATTTTTAATCTAATTTACCCAGCTTGACCATCTGTCTGCTGATGGGGAGGACTGTTGTTTTTATACAATTGTCCACCATTACTGAAGATTACAAAATAGCCATAGCATACCAGAGAACAAGAATAAAATTTTGCATTCCACTAATTTTCGGCATTATCTCAGTACAGTATGTCTAAATTGTCCTTGGGGGCTACCCCAGTGGTACCTTGAAACAGAAATCACTGTCCAAGGCCACCTCGAAGCCTGATGGACCTCTCTCTAGGGTAATCAAATGGAAGTTTACCTGGGCAGGTTGAGAGGTTTTCCTTCAGCGCTGGTGCAGCGTTCCACAGGTGCTGGGCAGTTACTGTGGGCAGGCTGCTGTGTTCTACATGAGGCTCACAGAAGTATGTAGGAGATGTCTGCTGGATGAAGAACCTGTATGAGCATCAGAGGTGGATGCATTTAGGCTAATCCAGTGCTTCTAGGCTCTTCTGAAATGCCTTTGAAGGATTCATGTCTCACTGTTAGGCTTTATTTCCAAGCCTTAGCAGTGACCAAATTTTGCCATTAGTGGCTTTGCCGAGTAGTATCACATTTCTGAGGTACATACCCGCATGTAGACATTACTTTCTATTTGATGCAAGCAAAGCTTTAGTATCAATCCCTTAATAAATACTTTGTCACCCTTTTTTATGGTGATTCCTCCCTTATTTGATGAAACAGTGCTACTGATAACAGATGTGAAGGACTGCAAAATTGTCTCTTAGAGTTATGAAAATTTAAATTTCTGTGTTAAGGAATTTAGATTTAGACTTAAAAGGAATCTGAACTTCATAGCCAATGGCAAAATTCAGTTTGCATTTGATGAGATCCCACCCCAGGTGCTTAAACCATGGTGTATTGGGGATTTGTGTAGAGCTAGGAAACTGATAGTAAAAATTCTTAGAGAAGGAACAGCTTACTTGGAGAAGTAATATCACTGACAGATATGCTGGACACTAGTTATGGTCACTGCAGGCACTTCAAGCTCAGCCGAGATGATGTTTGTTTGATTTATCTGAAAAGAATTCAAAAGGCAAATAATAACTGGAAATGTGTTATTGCAAAAATAGCTTATATAAAAACACAGTAGTGCTGAGTGGTGGATAATTCCTCTGAGATACATTGTTATACAAGCTGAAATCAATTTAAATCTAACTTAATATTTCATTGTCTGCCATTGATTATTTACATCAAAAATGAAATAACTTGAAAGTTAATTGCCAATTGTTCCATGATGTGACGCGTGATAAATTTAGCAATCGGAAATTCAGAGCAAAGGACAACCACTGGCATTCCTGATCATACTGTCCTTCTGAGTGCAGAGCTTTCAAGCTGACTAGGACTGTGATATATATGATTAGTTTGTTTCTTCCAGATTTATGACATTCGTTTTATAACTCTAAGCATGTCTTGAAATGCTGCTGCAGTCTAGAATTCAGGAAAAAAGAATTAAGCCTACAGAGGGAATATTCTAAAAGGGAAATAAAGCTATGTGATACTGCTTTGAATTGTGGTGTACTCGGCAAAGAGTATTTGCCTAGGCAGAAGTGTTCCTTCTGTGACTCATTGATCAGTGTTTTATAGGTATCGCTTTATGAGGAGTGCTACAGTTTAACATCTGAAATTCATGGTCTTTCTTGTGCTTCCTTTCACTGACAACAAAATTAAAAGAATGGATTCATGGGGTGAATGCAGTAAGTTATGGAATCTAGTTTCACAGACTGAACTTAGTGATCTGCAGAATCACTAATTTGTTTATATTCTAGTACTTTTTCTCTTACTATACTATAAATCTGTTGTTAATGAGATATAATTAATCTCAAAGTCTCTAATAAGGCTTTTAAAGGGACTTATTTGGATCTACAGACTCTATTATTTTATTCCTAAACATTTCATTTTTCCCATTAAAAGAGGTGAAAAGCAACCCAATGTTTTTCTTTTTTTTCATTTATTTGTCACAAGATACTTACTATGATGTATTTTTACTGTATTTAACTCTACGTAGGTGACATGTTCCTGGAGCCAATGTTCAAATAAAAGCTACTTGCAGTGAAACTATTATCTGTTAACAAATGCAGTTTATGTTTAGTTCCCACTAGTCTATGACAGTATGCCAAGGGCACTTCTGTCAAATTTAGTTTATGAACCTCTCTGAAAGCTAAAGAAGCTGTATCTGTAATGGATTTGAAGGAGAAGATACCTTAAACACTGAGCAATGTTTTCAATTAACAGCTAAATCTCCCTTTTAAAATTGCATGTCTCTTAAATGCTGGTCTCATTCTTTGTGTATTTAATATATTCATACTGTAACACAAGTGGTTATACATGACAGCATTAAGTATCTTCAACACCTCTCAGTTGTAATATTGTAATTAGTACCTCAAAGTTCCAGGCAAATTTTCTATCTGGCTGAAGTCAAATGGGGAGACTGGATTCTCCAGTCCTTGCTTGGGTAAAGGACATGTGAAGTAAGGAGGGGTAGGACAGCATGCCTGTTTTTGCATTTGTGTTACTAGCTGAGTGCCTCAAGGCTATCCTAACTTACCTCCAGCTGTCTGTTTACATCTACATTAACTCTTTTCAAGAAGGATTCCTCCACCTCTTGCTTTTCTCCACCTCCACCTATTTGGTTTCACAATTCCTAGCTTTACCAGAGATCTACCCTGAAAATTTCTAATTTGGCAATAAAATGTGTATACTGCTGGGGTTTTCTTCACATGTCTGTGCTGCCTTTCAGTATTCATGAGTGACTTTATGACTTTTGGAAAACACTTAATGGATTAGCTGAGCTAAGCTCACTGTATGACAGGTGCGAGGCAAAGACTTTACATTTCCCATGCAGGTGGTGGTAGTCCCAGTGGGTCATTCTGACATCCCAGGATAAACTTACCTGGAATACTTACTGTTCTTTTGTTCTTTATTCTTGGGCATAAGCCATGCTTTGGGTGAGAAGAGTCACAGCACAAAGTTCTGCAGGAGGTTTTTTTAATAGCTTTGAATGCCAGTAGTAAAGGCATTTGTATATGTGAAATTTCAGAGTTTATCC
This sequence comes from Origma solitaria, assembly GCA_013397895.1. Taxonomy (NCBI): domain Eukaryota; kingdom Metazoa; phylum Chordata; class Aves; order Passeriformes; family Acanthizidae; genus Origma; species Origma solitaria. Next base: position 1,595,761 of record VZRL01003807.1, read on the forward strand.
TGTAAGAGCAGGATAAGGATAGCACGGAAATTCTGTTTTGTGATAATATTCACAGTGCTTTGCCCTTTAGCCAGACACTCCTGTCAAGCTGTGGTGTGCAGGTGGAACATACAGGGAACTGATAAAGCTTGTCTTAGGGAAACCTACTTTTCACCTAAGCACATGAGTGTAAGGAATTTGCTGTTTCAGACACCTACTCGCCCATACCCATACTTCTGCATGATTTGCATTTCTGCTTTGCATGGCCCTCAGTCACCCATTGTTTCTCTAGATATTTGTTCAGTACACATCAGCCATTACCATTTTACCTGAGCAGCAGGCAAGATGTGAGTTTTTACAGCCTCCATGCATGTGCACGCACAGACACACTGTATTGGCCCAGGATAAGTAATTATTTATCTCAATCATATAAGACTTCTAACCTTAGCTAATTTTTGAGTGCCTATCTAACTTTTAAGACAAACACAATTAGATATAATTTAGAATATACATGAGAACTCAGTACAGAAAGAAAAACATTCAGTTATTTAATGTTTCAGTATATTTTATCTTTCTGTTAAAATGTATATTTTTAATTAAGAGTTGTATAAAGTAGCATTTGTTTTCTTCAGCTAATATTTTCCCAGTAATATAAGCAATTTCTTGTTGAAAGTACTCTAATAGCATATGGTGGATAAATCAGCAGCCATAAAAGAAATTACTTTGTATTTTACGTATCAATTATAAGCACTGAAAAAAAGAGAAAAAGGGATTTTCCTGAGCAATGAGAGCAAAGATTTTGCATCTGAAAGATTCATTTCTATCTTAAAATGGGACTAAAATGGTTAATATAATGAATACACATACGTAAGCAGTTCCTGGATATTAACTTGTATGTAGGGTATGCATACACAGATAAATGCATTTTAAAGGTTGATTAAATGCCTTCAGATTACTGTAGGTCTCAGCTGTGTAGAAGAATGTACTACACCAATCCCTGAAGTTTTTTACATTTCCATGCATTAAATATAGTAGTGCATGTGCAGATTGGGGTCTACCAAATATTATATAAATATGTTATGAAACCAGAGAAGAAACCAGAAATCCTCAAAGGCCTTTCTGTGTGTCTCTATCAAACAAATGGTTCATACACTTGGATCTATGTTAACGAGAAAGCAGGTTTCATTTGGTATACAGACTTCAAAAGTGTGCTTGCTTATTTTTTCCCTATTTGGAAATTAAATTATTAATGTTTTTATCAGCCTCATTTGTATTTTTCAACTTCGTGAACTTCAAGTACTGTGTCCAGTCCTGCGCCCCTCACTTCAAGGAAGACATGGAGGTGCTGGAGTGTATAAATTTTATAACTGTTGCGTGTTTGAAGTGGAACCTACCTCAATAGTCTGACTTGACTGAGCAATTGGAAACCACTACAATGTTACCAAATCACTTAGGGAAAAAAGAATATTTTCATTTGGATCTGACCAACTTTGTCTCTTCCCTAAGTTGCTGACCAGCAAAGAAGAGAGAGGCTGAAAAAGAAGATAGCCGGGTGTGAAGAGAAAATGAGTATTTGTGAAACTGTCTCCCGAACTTGTTCAAGAGACGGCAGAATGCCGCTGCCGTCCTCTTTTAGAAAGGTAGGTATTTTAATTTTGTTTAGTAGATACAATCATATACTTGCCTGCCATAGTAACAGCTGATCACTGCTGTGCAACAGCAAGGGCTGGCATCTTTCAAGCAGCAGAAAGTAGACAAGGGTCTTCCTGACATGAGCCCAACAGTGAATGACCTTTGGACAAAGATGTCAGATTAAGGAGTACTTGCAGTGAATACAAGCTCTAATTACCCTTGAATTCTCTTCCTTTCACCTCAGCTAAAATCACTGTCCTCTTATTACTCCAGAGCTTTTTACCATTTCCTAAGGTAGAACTCTGTTACCTCTACCCTTCCAAGCAGAAGAATCAAGAATCTTCTGTTTTTTTCTTAATGCAAAGTCCTGTTTGGTAATATATTTCGTATCTAACAGTGTACTGCATCCTTCAATTTCATCTCTTGAAAGCAACAATAGTGCTTAGACCAAAATATGCCATTTTGTGTGTATATATTCTGTTTATGTGCATGCGCTCACTTAGTTTGGTTGGCATTTCATCAAGAGATGTGGTGTGTATTTACAACTAATAAATAAATGCGTAAATAGCCTAATAAATTATATTCTCGTTCATCACTGTAAATGAGCAATTGCAGCTTAAAACAAAAATTATTTAACTATGTTTATTTTAACAGCATATGCTTCATACATTGTTTAAATGTCTGTAAAGCTAGAGGACATTTTCAAGTAGTACAGAAAACACCTTCAGTTTCTTTCTGTGTGAATGATTTTTGCAGCAGGCAGCCTGAGTGTGACCTTATCACAGTGCAGGGAAATAATGCTTTGAAATTCAATACATGGCTCTTAGTTATGGATGGAAGCACAGGCATGAATAAGAAAAGGGAGGAAATGTGATATTTAAAATCTAAATTTTATTTTTTATTAATACTATTTTTGTCCTTCCATGTTATTTTTTAGGGCAGGCAAAGTTCCGTAGATTGTTTCATGGCAAAACCAAGTAACATGTGTTTCTAATTACTGGACAAACTCCCAGCTTTAAAATGAAAGGATGCACTATAACAGACTGTGTCTATTTTCCTTTATTTTTCAAAATAAGATTTTTTAAAATATCTGTCCCAATTCTTCTAAGTATTTTCAGGTGCCTTCCCACCAACATTTGTATAGAAAGTGTGGTCTGTGTTGTACAAACAGCAGCTGCAGCTTTTCTTATGTTTGCCAGCCTCAGGGTATAATTCAACAAACTAACTGAGTCTGAATTTCAAGTTATCAACTGAAAAACATCTTTTAGAAAGTAACATTGAGACACTCACCAAGTTAATGTTTGACCACATAGAAAAAGTAATTTTTGTAATACTTCTTTTGCCTCTATGTTTTGGGGTTCGGGGGGCTTTAACTTTACAAATGCAAAGAGTAATCTTCACTAAAATACTGTTTTGCACTTTGCTAATCAAATTTTTGCTTGCTGGACTTACAAAATACGTTTTACTAAAGAAGGGCACCAATGAGTCAGTAAGAAGTGAAAAATCTGTAAGTGAGCCTTCTGTTAAAAGGGCAGGCAGTGGAAGTAATCGGGCTGGCGTATTTTCATGCTACAGATGAAGCCCTGTTTAAACTTTATTTCATTTGCCAAAGTGTGCATGAATTTCCTATGCTTGTTCATACACCAAGGCTAGATTCCTCCATTTCAACGATTAGATATCCTTAAATGCATTCTGAGGATGAATTAGACATCTTAATTGTGTTTCTGTAGCCATCAGGATATATTGATAAGAGACTGCTGAAAAACAAATCCCAATGCCTATTAAAGCAGATGATGCAGAGGATTCTTCCATCCAGTAATCATATTATTGCTGTTGCCAATACGAAAAAGGTGAATATATATCCTCTACCTGTGGGACGGTGCCAAAGGTTGTTTTGTTTAATTAGGATATTCCTGGGTTGGGATGCGATTCAACACAAATTTGAAGTAGTTAACGTTGGAGTATTGTCAGTTTCCAAGAAGGTAATAGCAAGGGTAGAATGTGGTCCTGTGCTTAATAAGCATCTTATGGAATAATAGAAGGATGTAGGAAAAAGAAACAAGCAGAATTGTCCTGGGTTTCCCACTGTTACATTTAAATGTAAGAGCACAAAAGGCACGTGGTGTGAGTCTTGGGGTGTCCTGTGCAGGCCAGAAGTAGGACTCAATGATCATGATGGGTCCCTTCCAATTCAGCATATTCTGTGATTCTACGTAAGTTAGAAATTACTTTCATAAGGCATAGTTTCTTGCCAGATAACATGTGGCTCTTGTAAAATATACAATCAACCTAAGAATAGCATACATACATGTGTATGTATATAGAGTTTTAATAACCCTTGTAATTATGACAAAGTGAATGGCTGACTAGTTTGTAGGCTAAATATGTGCTAATTGGCTTTGATGTATGCACCTGACTTCCTGTTTTCAAATGGTCTTTTTCATTAGTATTCACTTTTTATGCATTCTCGTAAATCTGGCACCTTTATTTAATAATTTTCATTTTTCACATACCTTCATTTATTATAATCTAATGCTGCAGTAGAGCACGAAAACTGTTTTCACTTGAGAAATGCTTTGTGCATGGTAAAGCCAAAACGAAGTAAGAGTAATTTTTCTATATTGTATACTACAGTACACATTTCTTAAAATCTGTGTGGTTGTTACTGTGTTTTGTTATACACTGAGCTAACCATGAAACTGAATATTTGCAATGTGTATTGAACCTGACTGCTCTGCTCTTTGTTTTGTGCAGGAATTTAAATGGACAGTGAATTCAGAACAATGAATTCTTTATTTTGTATGTAGTTAAAAATGTAAAGTTACTGTAATGTGAGGATCTGCTATGATATGTAACAAACACAGGAAGTTATTTCTGTAGTGGTTCCTTAGATTTCATTACTGACTTTTTGAAATAGTCAGTGATTTTCATTGAATAGTGTTTTGATCAGAGATAAAAACATTGCATCCAGGCCAGTGGGTTAAGATGTGATAGGTGTTTACAGTCCATCATTAATTTTTCTACTTCTAGCAGATCACCTAAGTGAGAAACTGTGGAGGAGGCATATTCTCAAATGGCACAGTAGAGCAGCCTTTGGATCTGTGGGACTGCTAGAAACAAAATTACTCGAAGGACAGTAGTTTATCTCTCACAGTGAAGTAGAGGGATAGGAAAGCATAAGGTGCCCTGAGGACAGCTGTACTTCTGCTCCTCTCTTTCCATGTGGTGTAATAGTGATGGTTGGCACCACGTGTGAAAGTTAATCAAAGTAGAATAATAAATCAGGGACACAGATGCTGAGAGGGCTGCTATCTTTGTGTTTGTGTGCCTTTGTGAATATGTAAGTTTTAAGTAGTATTTAGAGACTTAATTAGATAAGTGGAAAATACTGTACATGCATACTGAAATCCTTAGATTTCTTATTTTTTATTTTTCTACACAAAGCTGATTTGGGTTTTGAAACACTCATCTGAGTTATTCAGCAGGTCAAATTGGATGAAACTCAGTATGACTTATCTCTGAAGCAAGAAAACCTGAATTGAGCTGACTATGAGTAAGATCTCTGATTTGAACACTTGGTATTTCATATTAGTGTTCAAGTAATCCTATTAATAGGCATTTCTGGCTGCTAATGAATTTTTTTAAAAGAAATTAATCCATGCCAAAAGTCAATTGAAGGAATGCTGCTTCATAGGAGGTTTATTTTCTCTTTTAACTGTTTGGAGTATGCCATTGCTTTGACATTTCAAGATCCCTTTCAGCCTGGTTTTTGAGATTTTTTTTTTCCCGAAGAATGAAAGTTGTGGCCATCTGCTTGTGCATATGAAATATAGATTGGGAAACACCATTAACCATTTCTAGTCTTTCTTGTTAATTTTGTATGCAGCACACACATGGCTGTGTGAAATGCCTACTCAAATGCTTTATATTTAAAGATTTCTTATACTCTTACAATACCAGCCGTCTGAACATGTATTGTGCTTGAATTCGTTCTGTCATAATGGGAGATGTCAGTGACTGAACAAAGCAGAAGAACCTTCTGAGCATCAAAAAAAGTTGTTTTCATTAGGAATGTTCAGATTTCCTTTCAGGCTTCATAGTGACAATCACTTCTTGTGCTGGTTGTTCAAATTAATGCATATTCAATAATACCCGTTAATAATATCACAGTATTTCATGCAAGTAGGAACCTGCCACATTATAGAATTGTTACTCACATGCACACACATGCACAAAATGAAAGAGTGTAACAGGAGCATAGTTTTGAAAAACAGGGAGTGATGCCAGTATGCAAACTGAATATATTCATAGAGGACCTACTTTGTTCACATATTTATATGAATTTTCTCTAAAGGCAGCTCGTCACTTCCTATAGGAGACCTTTGCTCTGTCCAAGCAGCAGAGAGCAGACTCTCAGCTGACTTAGAGCAATATTTAAGTGGCTTATGAATGGATCTGTCTCAAGTTAAAAGAATCATACAGGCATTTATTGCGAAATTGCAGCTTCTGTATCCTGACAGTGCAGTTAATAAAGCATCTCTTTGATCTCATTTTATGATGGTAGATGAACTATTCTATTGGAAGACCTTTTCATACAAGAACAAGTTAATTTCAAGATTAAATTAATCTTACTGTGTAACTTCAGTGACCCCAGTGAGGGCTGCCTTGGACCTTATATGTGAAAAAGCATTTAGCAACCTTTCTTTTCAAAGTTTGGTTTTTATAAGGCAGCTGATGCTACAGTGGCTTTTGAGCTGGGAAACTAAACTTCTTGTAGAAAGTAAAAGTAACTCACAGAGGAACCTGGATTCTTTCTCTGTGTCACTACTTTTGCACATCAGATGATAGTATACTTTGATAGGTTTTTACTGAATTTTCTCTTCCACAGAGTCCATGAAAATTCAGAGGTGCTTTCTGTACAAGCTTCCTGCAAAGCACTATTCTGTTTACCTCAGTTTTGTGACTAATAAAATTGAAGCATAAATACATGCTTTATGAAACTTTTTTAAGGGGTCGCTGAAATTTATCGAGTAAATTTGTGTCTTTCAAAACAGAATATACTTGGTTGAATCAACAGAATAGGAATATATCTTGGTAAGCAAGATATAAGTCAATATTTTTTACTCCAAATTACATTAGTTATAGTTCTTGATAGGTCTAATATCTAAACCTCAGATACAGAGCTTTTTTAAATTTTATCTGAAGAATATAACTAAATATATTTTAGTAAGCGTGCCATTGTATATTTGTAGGCATATTTTTGTCCTTTTTCTTGTTTCCTACGTAAACATCGGATGTTTTTATAGATAATAGACTAGAGAGCAAAATGAACATACTTGCTTACAGTTTACTTGCAAAACAGGTATAGAGATGATCTTCTGAAAGTTCAGAGATAAATTTCAGACACTCCTTCTGACACTCCTTAAAATCTTTTTGAAGTGATCAACATAGTTCCTTGTTCCTGATATTATTTCTTAGTGTATCTGGAGGCTGAGTTTCCTCTCTATTTGAGTAGTAAAGTTTTACTTGTAACACAATAAGGCCTTTGAAAGATGTTCTTTTCTCAGTACTTGAATGAGTACATCTCACAACTGACACAGATACTGTATAGGGTTGAAGTTCTCTCTAGTCACTAGAGAGCTACTTGGTCTGTTCTACTTATGAAATACTTGAGAAGGAGAAGAAAAGAACTGCCCTAAGCTTCCTCATATATAAGGAGTGCTTAAATTTAGGATATTGTCACGTCGACCTTGTGCTTTTGTCTTGTTTTAGGATCAACTCAGTGGCTTCTGAGGAATAGAAGTCCGGTCATGTCACTTCTGTGAGGTGTAGATAAATAATGGGCTAATAAAACTTCATATCTTTTCTTAATAATTATTTTGCTTCATGTAGGGAATCAGTCATCATATGCTCACAAGTGCTTCTACAATCTGATTCATATTGCAGCTCAATGAACTGATTTAGTCACTGAGAGTAAAGCATTTACAAGAATTAAGCTGCTTATTATATACACTGAAGAGTATGGAATTAGCTTTTCAAAACATCTATATAGGTGGCTTCTGAAACTTTCCAGTCTTATCTGTTTTCTATAGTGCTGAGCTACCACTGCAACTACTTTATATGCAAACAATCACACTGGTAAGCCTCATTATACTGCTTTCTAACAGAGGCATTTGTTTGGCATTGTGTCTGCATGTTATCAGTTCAGCATTTAATTATGCTGTAGTAGTAAAATAAAGTTGACTCACATGAGACACCATCAAGAAGAGCTTATTTGCCTCAGCTAACTGAAAAAAACCCTCTTTGCCTTAGGCACCAGCAGTTCTGGATATTTTGGGGTGCTGGAATAGTGTAGATAGGTCTTACTGATATGAGAGAAAATTGTTGTGAAGGAAATACGTGGTATGACAACAGTGTGATCTATTTATCAGTTTTCGTGATAAAATACCTGCATTTTTAATGTTCCTCGAAACACCATTTACTACATGCTGCAAGATGTATATTCATCATAACTGAGCTTTCATTTAAAATACTGTGTTTGAAAAGAAAAAAAAAATGAAATAGTGTATATTCTAAGCAATAACAGTAGCAGTGTTATGAGGAAATTCAGAATTTATACAGTAAGAGTCTATTGCTTAGAATTTTTTTAAACCTTTTTTTAGGGTTGAATGGTGGAATAGAAAATCTGTGTATATTTACAAGCTATACTACCAATTACATAGGTTAATATACTATGCTATATATTACTGGTTTACTAGTATTATATTACTGTCTTATACTATCTAGTAGTAGGTTACAATGTCATGAATTTTCAATAAATGTATGAAGATTTGCAGTTTTGGTAATTTGGGTTTTTGGGGTTTATTTTCATACTTCTCCCAGTAGGAGATTTCAGAAGTGTCAGGACAAGTATTGATTATTTTTCAGAATCCCCAAACACACGTTCTTTTACAGTTGTTTTTGCAACTTTTGTTGGCATTCAGTCCATAATCGCTTCCTGGTGGCGAAAATCACACATCCAGCCTTCAATCCACATCTTAATCAGCAAATCATTTTCAAAAAATGAGGTGTTTTTGAGGATTTTCTCCAGGTTTATGTTGTGCTCAGGCAATGAAGCACCATTGGAAGTCTCCTGGATCTGTGTTTCAGTGTTATTCTCTCAAAGTAGTTTCCACAAAGATTAATTGCGAGGTCAGGATAGGCTACATGGTGAATCTGTGAATCTTCTCAAGTGGCAGTTGTGGTTGTATGTCATAAGTAAATGCATGTCACAGCATATGTATTAAGTCATACCATACTAGATCCACTCTTTCTCAGGTTGCCCATAGGGCAGATGTTCCTTCAGTAACTTCAGTAATTTAATGCTTCTGCTTCATAGTTTTTACTTGTTTGATAGAAGTTTAATAGAGATGAATGAAACACTTATGGAAATCACCTTCCTTTTCTTCCTTTTGACACCACAGAGCTTATGGCCTGTACTGGTGTCTTCTTATCTTCCTGTTCGTTGTTCAGGTGGTGGAGGTACATGAACAAATTAATTTCTGTGTTAGGCTATCTGAACTAAACCTCCAAATTTGTTAAAAACCTCAAATGGCCATAGAAATTGAATTTTCTTCTTAGGAAACACCTCTACTTGTATACATTCTCTTAAATCTTACAGCACTTCGTTGCTGATGATGTGGACCTGTATGAACTGCCCTAGTGTTAGGAAAGTATGATAATATTTTCTGAAAGCTGTTGGTTTTGAATTGGGTTTTCTCAATTGTTTGTTATATTTTAGCTGTTATTTTGCCTTGCTGATTGCATGGTACAGCAGTGAGATTTTCCAGAGTGACACTGTCCTCAGCTCATCTCCCTCACTTGCACTGTAAGCACTGTCTGTGGGAGTTGTGGTGTGAGTACACACAGTGGGAGTCATCTCTTCTCCATCATACAGTTGTGTGTAGCAGAACTTAAATTTCATAAGTAGTTACATGTGTGAATGAAATAAGTCGGTTTATACAAAATTTTGTTTGCTGATAGGCCTCTGGTTTACTCTTCCAGTTCTGCAGTATGCTTGCCCCCTTGGAGATTGTAAAATGTCATACATAATTTTCACTGACTAGCAATATTTGGTGGGTGGCTGTATCCTAGGCAGGAAAAGAACATACAACAGCTGTTTTTGTAAGGTGCTTTCTAACTATTCAGACACATTGTAAAGCACGTTTACTAGTGTGCATACCCTGTCCAGCTCTTTATGCTTTGAAATTGCAGATTTTTCAAAACTGTCTCAATGACAGAAATAAAATTTCTATTTAATTTGTTCCTTCTAATTTGACAAAATAAAGAAAAAACCAAACCAACCAAAAACCGCACCTTAAGATGTCACTTAGATTTAGTTGCACTTCTGTCTTACTTGTCTTTGCCTCAGTGTGATAATACAATTCAGGAATAATGGTGCATTTTTAAGCATGGGATAATTATGGATAATGTCTACCTTAGCTTGCCCAGGTGCTATGAACAGAGGATATTCAAATAAAATAATTTGCCTCAGTGCAATGATTCCTTGACTTCTAAAAGTTTATTGATTTTACTCTTAGTTTGATGTAGCTATCAATATTCTGTAACAGAGCACAAGTGTTTTGCTACTGAAGCAAACCATTTCCTTATTGCTCTCTTACTTCCTGTGACTAGGTTTTTAAATCTGTTAGCACTGGGCCTGCTGTGAGACCAGTTTGATTTTACAAAAATTGAAAGTTTTTGCATAGAAACTGTCTCCAATTTTGGTAACAATAGTAGCTGGGAGTACCATCATGAGCAAAATAGGTAATTTGCGAAACAATCAAATGTTGTTTTATTTTTTTCTAGACTTTCTTGGAAGCAGAAGCCAGTCTCTGCCCCTGTGCTCGGCAGGCACAGTACCTATCAACAGCACCGTCTCCTTGTGGCGAACGTGGCTTGGTTCGCTCCAGTTCAGTAAAATATACCAGAAAATGTTCTCGGAATTCATCCAGGGCATCTTCCTCAAGCTCAAATGTCTGTACGTCAAGGCCACCAAGTAAACGCTCTGGACTTTCATGCAGTCACTCCGTGGATAGTTTTGTGACCGTTAGGTGTTCCCGGGGGTGTCAAGCAAACAACCCCAAAGAGAGCAGTGGGGATCTTCTAGAGAGGCACTCTCAATACTTTACTAAGAGCCGAAAACCTTTTACTCCACGCACCTTAAAATCCGATGCTAAATCTTTCCTGTCGGAGTACAGGTATTACACTCCTGCTCGAAGGAGAAAGAAAAATCACCGCAAGCTGCGTGTGGAAGCTCAAACACAGACTGATATGATCAGGTACAGAGATTGAAACTTTATTTTGAAACTCTGTAATTTAGATGTTACCATAACAGTATCTTCATAAAAGCAACATGTTTTGCTCTCATTGCATTTGTATAAGACCGGAATAATTATTCTTCAGTTATTCTAGATATGCCTTAGCAAAAGCTAGAACAGAATGTGATTTTCTTTGCACTGGTGTGTTTTACTGTCTTCTTTCTGGAACAATTGGTATAATCTATACAGGTTGGATATGAAGTGCCACTATAAATTGAAACAGTGGGATCTCACATCTGCTGGTGATAATCATTCCCTCTCTCTTCCCTATGCTCTCTCTGGTGTATAGTTGTGCTTTCTGTCTTGTAAAGAATTAACCAGTATAAGCATGTAAGTAGTTCCCCACTGTTGCCCCTGTAGTCGCATACTTTCCAGTTTGTTAATTAATACATCATGAATGCTTTTCATTGTTATTTTATCACCTGAATTTAAATACCTTCAGGTATATCCTGTGTAAAATATTTTAAACAAAATTAGTGTCCTTCTCTTATATTGAATTTCTTAGCAAATTGAACAGTTCTGATTTAGTTTTATTTTTACTGATACTACCTCATAAAGAGAAATATTTTTGCTTTTGTCCTCAATGCCTGCATGTCTAACTCCAGTTTTGTCATAGAACAAATTAGAAATTTCCTAAGACTGGAATTATGATGGCTTTGCCTCCATATTACAACTGTTGATTTTCTGGCTGTGGGTCATCAATTTTCCTGGTTTACTTTTTATTTTAGGATCACCTCCATTCTTAATTCTGAAAAATTATTTTGGATAACTTAGTTATCCCCTGTTAATATGCAACTAAATAATGGATTAGGACCACCTTTGGATGGCTATTGTCATCCTTCAAAATGAACTATAGCTTGGTTGTATTATTTGAACCTAAATCTGGCAGAAATTCTGAGCTGTTTGGTACTATGTTCTGTTCAGACTGATGGGAAATTTCCACGGTGGCACAGGTATTCTCATCCTGCATATTTTGAAAGTAGTCTACTTGGAAATCTAATCCCTCTCTAAATTCTGTAGCTTTTCAAATGCAGACGGAGTGTACGTGAGAAACGTTACGACTGAAAAGCAGAAGATCAAATCAAAGGTAATCATACATCTGTCAGTCATCTGGGTGCTCTTCCCACACCCGTCACCATCGCTCTGGGTGGGGTATACACTTCCTCAGCATTGAACAGCTGATTTAGGTTTTCTTTTCTCTATTGCCATGTCATGAATTAGTTCCATAGAGGATAGAGAGAGCTTCTGAACATGGAGTGGAAACAGTACAGAAAAATATTGAGGCACATGAAGATATCTCTTTAAAGTTTTTTTTGTTTGTTTCTATAAATGCACTATCAAATGTCTTCTAAGGCCATAGATAATTGGTACATGACTTTTCCGCAGAAAACGGTGTCCCTTTTGTCTTTTTACCCAGAGTTTCTCAGAAAAGACATAAAATTTCTAGGGCTGTTTAATCACAGAGAGTTATTAGATTCATTTTATTGGTAAAATTTGCTGTGTATTTGCACTGATAGTAAAGATTTTTATTTCTGTGTTGTAGGTTGAAGGTAAAAGATGTACTCTGGACGAGCCTGAGAGAAGAACAGATGCTTTTTGTAACTCCATGCTAAGGTGCCTGATTTACATCAGGAGGGAATATTTGAAATGTTCCTTCTTTCTATACAGCTGGTCCTTAGGCCATAAGTCTTCCACTACCATTTCTCTTTTATAAGTCTCTTCTCACAGGACTTTTGCTAGGTTGGTTTTTTCACATCTATGGCCTTTCCCAACTTCAAAATTCATTATTTTCTTGTGTCTGTGTCCACTGGGAAGCCAATTAAGAAAGAGAGCTCTGAAATATATATTAGTCAGAAGTGGAAGCAATGACACATTAATACAGTTGTTAGTTCTGTACATCTGATCTCACAGGCTGTATAGTACCATAACTAAACACTGTGTTGGTATTCCAATTGGTACTTCCCCTTCATGTCTCCAGGCATCCAGCCTTTCGAATCTATCATATGTGAGAATTGTAGACCAGGAGCATTTCCTACATCTTTTTCTGAAAGCATAATACTGAGATTGCTACAATACAAGAGCAGTGTTGGAAATCAGGCCAGCACCCAAGGGCTCCAAGCTGATTCTCTTCATGGCTGACCTGAGTGTCATGCATGACTTGCTCATATGCTCTCTGGCCTTTTCATACAAAGGCATTTTTATCTGAGGAAAAAAATGTACTCTGAGTTAAAAAAGCACTCTTATGGATAGCAGAGATTGAATAAAATCTGAAGTAGCACCGAGGTCTTCTGATCACTGCACCTAGTGACGTGTTGTAATACTCTTGAACCATAGTTTTTCAGGTTTCAGTGCAAGCAGGGTATTTTGTTACTGGAGCAGGGGTTAGGGGTGTTCTGGGGTTTTTTTTTGCAAAAGGAGATGGAATAGTGGCGCACCATGGCTTCAGAAGAAAATTCCATACAAGGTACTATAAAAGGGGTTCAGAATGTTGTTCTTTTTCTTGCCCTCTGATTTTCTGATTAGAGACACATCACGGTATCGTCAGAAGTCTTCACCAAGGAGTTGTATAGAGGCTGAGTAAGTATGCTTAAACCATTTTTCTGCTCATTTACGACATCAAACTAGAAAGCTTTCCTCAAAACTGATGAATTTGAAACATACAATACCTTAAAAATTTTATGTGAATCTAAAAACTAAAATGCATTGTAGCTTCAGAAGATTTTACAGTGCCTATAAGTTTCCATTTCTTGTTAGGTCTATAATGTCTGAAGGAAATATTGGCAGATGAAACACCAAATTGAAGGGTATTCTTACCACATTTCTGCACTAAAATTTGATGAGAATTAGAAGAGTTTTGAGTGATGTTCAGAAACGCTACTAATGCTTCATCAAGTGGCCTTGGGAACATCATTTAATTCTTTGTGCTTTAGGACAGGCTTGTCTTTGCCTAACTTTAAGCATATAATAGCGGTCTGAAATACCAGCTATAGATAGTTTTCTTGACTATAGAGGGAACCAAAATTACAATCTTTAGGCACAATGACAAATTTTATGTCATGAAAGTTGTGCAAGATGTATTCCATATTTTATTTTCTGTATATTAAGACTGGAGAATGACTCAGTAGAGTTTGATTGGATAATTCGGCAGATTTAGAAAGATGCTCTGAAAGAGAAATAGCACTAAAATATTTCCTTTTGGGGTTTTCTTTTTTGTTGTCTTTCAAGCAGACCTCCAAACTTCTGGAGTGTCCAATTTAGAGTAATTGGCATCAACAAGTCTTTCAGAGGTATTAAAATAGAGAAAGTCGCGTCTCACACCAACAAGATTTTGTACTTCAAGGAAATGTGTTGAAATGAGTGGATGCTGCCAAATAAGCAATTAAATTCTTCTCAGCTTCCATTTAGGACTGCAGCTGAAAATTGCTAGTCAGATTCTCTAGAAGCTCCTTTGGAAGCCTTTACCCAGAGCATCAAACTTCAATTGTACACTTTCTTCCCAGTTAGCTCCCCTTTCTTCTTGAGTACAAAGCAGGTTCTGAATGCTTTCCAAGATTCACTGATTCCCTCACTTGGGATCTCTGTGCTAATTTATACCACAACAAAAAGTTAGCATAAAGACATAGCACCATGGCCACCTTTCCAGCAGCCTCATATTTTGCAGTTTTTTATTATTGTTATCCAGATTGAATGAAAGGCTTAGTTTGTCCTTATAGATTTACCCTTTACGAAAAACAGCTGCTGATACAAGAACTATAAAATCTTCTTAATGGCCTTTCCCATGAAGGTGATTAGACCTACTGCAGTGTGGCGTACGTGTTTCTAAGGTAAAGCGTTTAACATTGGGTTTTTATTCTCCTGCAGAGAAGAGGAGCTTTTATATTTAACTTTCATTGAAGATGTAACAAATGAAATTCTTAACCTTGGGTTATTTTCTAACAGGTAGGTTGTTTTCAGTTTTGTAATGCTATGTCAGATACACATGAACTCCATAAGATGGGAAGTAGACATTAGTAATAATATCTTTATACACACATACACACAGTTGCCCTTGCTTTTGTTTTGATTCCCCCTCTTTTTTGCTTTATGTAAGAAAGGGGAACTAGGAAATACCTGTGGGTCATTGATTTTGATCTGCTGCAGTGTAACCATGAGATAAAAACTTCTGTTAGAAACTGACCTGGAACCCTAGGTAGAGTACAGCTAAGAAGAAATCATTTTACTCTGCAATATCTGTTTTGCTAAATAAACCAAGTTACTAATCTTTCACGTAACAGGTCCTTTGTCTCCCTTCTGTCCTCCTTCCTGCTCCAGTATGAATTCAGTCTTCAGCATGGGTTGCCAGTGTTACATTTTCTTTCAGATAAAGGTTCACCAGCTGCTAAATCAGATTTTTTTTCAATACGATACTGATTCTTTCTAATAAAGAACTCTCAATTTATGCAAAAAAAAACCAAACTTGAAGTATTTCTATATATATATACAGAATATATATAGAGAATCTTAACCCATTTTTGTAATTCCACATTCAAGGCAGTCTAATTTCATAATATTCTGACCTTGCTCTGGGTTGATAATGTTCCTAGATGTTTTTCCTATTCTATACCCTCTTATTTTTTTCTTCTTACGTCAAGGCTGCCAAGGAGAATACTAAGTACACCAAGTAAAAAAATTAATCTTTAAGAAATTTTGAGAGCAGCCTTCCTCTGGCTCTTTTTTACAGTAGTGTTGTCTTCCATTAGAACCCTTCTTGCACTGTTTTAAAAATAATTTTTCATGTAAGCTAGGTAAACTCAGTTGACTTTCTGGAATTTTGTTCCAGTGACTGTGTACTTTATTTGTCACAGAACACTTTCTCTGCAGAATTTTTTTTCTCATTCTGCCTAAGCAATGGAAGAGAGCTCTAAGGACTGAGGACTTTTCTCTGGATTTTTTTACTGAAGCTGGATTTTATTCCTTCTGTTTATTTTTTCTTATATAGCAGCCACTGTGGTGCATCCAAGAGATTTTGGATACTTGAGCATGGCAGTAGAATCAGCACTGGATTGTTGATTTCTCCCAGCACACAGGCCCAACAGACCAAACACACACATGGTTGTGCCTGCTGAGTATGTGTCCAGTGGGTTGCTGACTATGGGTAGCCCTCTGTGACAGTGTAATTGAAACAGTCTTAGAGGTGCCATTCAGCTAAGAAATGAAAATTAAAAACTGCAGTCATTAAGTTATGTGTATCTGGTAAAAGCCTCCTGTGAAATAATTTGGTTTTTTATTTGTAGGGTTCTGGATCAACTGTTTGAGTGCCATATTGAAGAAAATAAGAACCGCTTGGATGAGGTATGTGCTGCCCTTATAATAGTCTCTCTCTCTCTGCATATGATTTAGGTGAAGTTTCCAAAGAGCAGGGCAAATGCACGGGTATGTTTGAGGGAAAAGAATGCTCAGTGGGGAGCCTCTCTCTCCTTAAATGAGATTTGCAGACTCATGGATCATGGCAGATCAGGAGTCACAGTTACAGTGACAAAAAAGGGACAACAGTCAGTTCTGCTTGGTGACACTTAGTGTTTAACTTAGTCACTTCATTGCAAGCAGCCTCCCTTTCCTTCTGTCAGAGTTAAGCCCTGAGTCTGAGCGGTGCTCAGGTGCCCTGGGGCTGGAGAAGTGTCATCCCTTTCTTCCATCACCCTTAGGCCAAAATGCGGCAGATGTTGGACATGCTGAAATCAGACCTTGGCTGCGGCATGGACAGCGAGACAGAGCTTATCCGTGAAGACCAGGAAGCCTTGGACTCACCAGATCTGCAGGAGTCCGATATAGGAGAAGAGTTCGAGTTCACCAGTAAAGGTCACAGGCTGAGGAAGGCTACAAAAAGTGAAGAGTTCTTTGAGAGCATGGACTCATCATTAAAGGAACCAAACAAATGTGAATCACTGTCATGCAGCGAAAGATCAAGGGAGACACAGAGCAGGGAGGACTTTTCAGAAGGTACCACAGAAATGATGGATGCTGCGACAGAGTCTGATTTCTGTGGTGTGGAATTTGAAGAACACCGAGGCACTTCACCCACATGTGAGGCAGCTTTAAACTCAGTTGCTTCTGACAGTGATTTGGAAGTCAGTAAGGAACTTGAACCTGAGGAAAGTTTTTCCACATGTGAGAGAGCTTTAAACTCAGTTGCTTCTGACAGTGATTTGGAAGTCAATAAGGAACTTGATGAACCTGAGGAAAGCTTTTCCACATGTGAGGGAGCTTTAAACTTGGCTGCTTCTGACAGTGATTTGGAAGTCAATAAGGAGCTTGATGAACTTGGGGAAAGCTTTTCAGGGTCCCTTCACATTTCACATAACTATGCAGAATAGTAACCAAAATTTAGCTTTTAAACAGGGATAGAGCTCCTTCTGTGGTGAACTGCCATTTGTCAACTAGTAGTAAATTGTTTGATTTTCAGTTATTTCTGTTTAAATACTGCTAAGATCTCTCTAGCAGGATTCTATTAATTGGGCATTAATCTCTGTGTAAATTAGACCTTAAAGGATAAAGGGTCAGTTACCAGAAGAATTTTGTATATTTTGCCTGTAATTGTATAACTCAAAACAAGCTTGAGAATATGAAAATTAGATTTATATTTTTAAAAGCTCTAATAATAAGTTATGAAATATTTATTGTTTTAAATAAATTAATTGATAGTGCAGTTGTGGACCTGCTATAAAGATCCAAGATTCTGGAGTCTGCAAGAATTCAACAATTTAACATCAATTTAGCATCAAACAGTGATGCTAAATTGATATCCAATTGATGTTCATCCTCTTCCAGAATGGACAAACAGTTCCACCATGTAGTATACTATGTTGCCATTAACAGAATCCCACAAATGAAAAATGAAATTGTTTCACAAGAAGAAAACCCAGTTTTTAACAGATCTATGTAGATTAATGACTGTAGTTTTCTATTTTCAGTTCTTAACTGAATGAGACCACCAAGTTCAGTTTCTTGCACTGATGACAACCATGGCATAGCATTGTATGGTTTGGTTTTGGAAGCTTTGGTTTTGGAAAAGGATTGAGTTGCATACTGTTTGATGACTAGAAGTATCTAGTAGAAGACACATCAGGCACCTTGTACAGCAAATGGAGAAGAGGTGGTGTATTTTCTGGTTTAAGTTTAAATTGAAGTGAGCACATGCATTGCCCAAAATCAACTGAAATTTCATTTTTTAATCAGAGTACAGGTATTGCCTGACATTCCCGTTACTACAGAATGAGCTCAACAGGTTCTGCTGGCAAGTTACATTGTCTTGCTGTAGGTGAAGTCAGGATCTGGATGAAGTCTGTCCCCTAATATCTCCTAGGGTCAGTTTTAATCTTCTTCCTCCAATGACAAGCCCAAGTTGTACCAGTTCATACATAACAGCTGCCACCACCTGCCCCCCCATGCCTCGTGAGCATCGACCACAGACTGTGACTCCATGGGCAGGTAACCCACTGCAGCTTCAAGTAGCTTCTGTAGACACAGACCACTGCTTCACTTGTGAAGCATAAACTTTTGGACAAAAAAAAAAGAAATGTCAAAAAACAACTCGAGGAAGCCAGTCAGAAAAACAACATGTTTTTCTGGCTCACTGAAAAGGAGGTGAGATAATGTGAGGGATTTTGCATCCTCCCTTGAGATCCTGTCTTGTTGAAAAGACACAGCCACAAGGCTGAGTCAGTTCAGTGCAGGGAGGGTTTGTCCTCGATCACAAGTGATCACAGCCCTTCTCCACCCCAAGGAAAATCCCTCTCTTTGCTACCCCTGAGAGCTGAAGGGAAGGGAATGCCCTAGGAAACTTGTTTCTATTTTATGAACAATTCTAACACAGAGGGACTGGTTAGAAAACAAAAGAGCATGGTCAGATGTATCCAAGTATAAAGCCTCTTTGCTCAACAGGACTTCACCCACTCTTGTGGCCCTCCATACCAAATTCTCCGTTCTTGGTCAATAATGGGAATTTAGGGGGTTTTTTCCTACCTATCTCTACACTTGTGACTTGTACATCACAAAAAAAAGGTCAGACTTTGGCTTCTTGTCAACATTAGTCTGATTAAAGATTAATAAGTATTTCACTTTCAAATTCTGTAAATGAAAAAATACTGTAAGAAAACACCACAGCAGTGAACCTCACAGAAAGGCACAAGTAATGATATATTCATTTCCTGTGATATAAATTAACAGAAAATAAATAAAAACAGTTCCTTGGCCATATTTCCTGTTCATGAGTTGTCTCAACATCGATGACAATTTTTTCTGGATGCAACTTCAAATAGGAAATAAATTCATTAAAACAGACCTTTCACAAAGAAAGTAACTGTCTGCCTAAACCATAAGTGTGAACATGTATTGGATCCACAGTGAAATGTCTGGTAAAGAGCCAGAGAATCACACAGCCCCGTATCCAGCAGCTGGAGCAGTCAGTCCAGTCCACAGAACTGGTTTCTCGCATTGAACAGCCACTCCTATCAGATAGTGGGGGAGAAACAGTCTAGATAAATGTTATCTGTAAAAAATCAGTTTATCTGCAGATCCAAAAGCAAATTTAGGCTGCCTTGGGGTTAAGACTTTCTCCTATTCACATTTACTTTAAGGTGGTGCTTAAAACGTAAGTTTAAAAACCTTGATATGCATTCCAGACCCACATCACTGATAATATTCATCAACACTGCAAGCCTTGGAGTTTTTTTCTGAGGGTTTTAGTTGGTTGGGTTTGGATTTTTTTATCACCTTTGTGTTATACTCGAGTCTTGGCACAAGCAGTAGCAGAACCAGGCAGTCATACACCATTACAAATCTGAATCCTTCAGATATAACAAACTTAGGAGCAGAAGGCAGCTGTGATCTGCAACATAAAGACTTTTTTCTGCCCAGATTCATGTGGGCAAGGGGTACGTGGATCATACATGTTGTATTCAAATGGACAAATGCCTGCTAGAGTTACTTTGCCCTGTAACAAAACAGCCTCTTATCTTTAAAGCTACAGTTTTGTAATCACTGCTCTTTATTTCAAAAGGTAGGATTCTGTTTATTTACAAAGCAAAGTGGGGCTTTTGGTCATTTGAAGTAAAGATTAATGGGATGAAAGAAAAAGGTGCTTACATGTCTTAGGGCTTACCAGAAAACCACAACCTTCAAGCAAACCCCAAGCTATCATTTTATCCTTCATCCACCCAGTGTCTAAAGCTCCTACTCAGTTTTCACACAGACTTTGCTGCAGAATGACTTCAGGATCCTGTTTCTCTGCATTTCTGTACACTTTTATATGATTTATTGCTATGCAACAGTAGTTGAAAGAATGATGCAGCTCAACTGACAGCATTTCATAATTCAAGAACAAATGGCTCCACCAGACAGTGGGGGAAAAAGGGTTACATTTTTCTCAACAATGATTTGTGCAACAGTTATGAGTAAGGGAACTAGAACATCAGCATAAATAAAAATTAAGCCTGTGGCTTTCATTTATAACCCCAATGCAGGCTGTTCCACTGTGGTGACAGCACAGTTTCTAATCAACAAGACATTCCAATAATGCCCTTCAGTGCACTGCTACTGTTCCTGTGTCTGAGCACCTGGGAGAGACAGCAGCCCCAGGCCACAGCCTGGGGTGAGGAGAAGCAGCAGTGGGAAATGAATGTTAAAGAGAATATAGGAAGAAAGGACTGGGAAAAGGGAAATTGTTACTTACTCTATCATTTTTTAAAGTGGTGAGACCTATTATTGGGTAGAACACAGGTGCAGAGTAGGGATTTAGGTGCCACTTGTTAACATTGGCCTTCAAACATATTTTAGGGCTCCCTCAATTTTTCCACCTCTGTATCATAGCACTTGTATTTGAGTATTTGAGGCCTAGAAATTTACACAAAAATCCAGCATCCCACTTCAGTTTTTGACCACCCAAGACAAGAGCATACATTGAGAAGCAAGTGCAGGGCACTGCAGCTGTGTGATGTCTCTAAAGCCATCAACCTTTTTTCTCTGGTACTTCCCAGGCACTTAACCTGCTGTTCTCAAGAGCTGACGCCTGGTATGTACACAGATTACAAGGAACAGAACAGCAGCCAGTGATTTTAACAATAATAATTTCTCACTCTCCGAAACAGCCAAACCAGACACAAGCAGTCCAACCTTCCTGTTTCCTTTAGTGAAATCTGCTTCATTCAGAAACAACCACCTTCAGTTTCTATTCCAAGTAGTAAAGCAAGTGATACACAAACAGGTGAGCAGTAAATTAATCTGCCCCAGCCATTGCCCCAGCATGGGTCACAGTCAGTCAAGGGATCCAGTTTCAAAACCTGTAGCAGGTCATGGGCCAGCGGAAGCTGAGCATGTCACAGGGATGAAGCATCACTGGGAAGGGAAAAGAAGAATCAGCAGTTACCCCAGCATGACAAATCATCAGCTGAGCTGTAGTGCACCCATAGCTCATCTCCATTTCAGCCACCTTAAAGAAAGCCTAGGGGGACTCCAGGGTGTCAGGCAGCTGGTGAGTAGCAACGAGACTTTTTAATTCAGCTGAAGCATACCAAAATTAAGGATGACTGTGTGCTGTGCACAGGACTCTGTTCTCTGTAGAAAGTCTCCAGAGCATCTGGGCCCCTAATGGTACCTTTTAGCTCACCCAGTAAGCTAATTCTAGCAGGCAGCAAAGGGCAGGAGGTGTGCCTGACAGCCAGGTGACAACACACAAAA
This sequence comes from Origma solitaria, assembly GCA_013397895.1. Classification (NCBI taxonomy): domain Eukaryota; kingdom Metazoa; phylum Chordata; class Aves; order Passeriformes; family Acanthizidae; genus Origma; species Origma solitaria. The sequence goes on from VZRL01003807.1 coordinate 1,617,444, forward strand.
CTTCACTTGCATTCATCTTTGAAACCACGACACTGGCCTGCAAAAATTGTGGGCTCTTAACCCAACACTACATTTTGGGCTGGAGGAATGCCAGACATCCCCACAGGGCACCAACACAGGCTGCTGCTGCTGTGCCCTTGCTGCTCTTGTAGATCACAGGCTTCAGCACACACAGGTTCCCCTGCAATGCTTCCAGCCCTACCACATTGGGGGAATGAAATTTGAGCTTGAGAAGGGCAAGGAAAGGCTACATAAATGGAGTAGGGAGGCCTCTGAAACTTGAGAGAAACTCAAGCACAGCCTCAGCCTGGCAGGCCACAGGGCTGTGCTGTCCCATTCTCGTAGAGGACAGGCAGCATGATCTGTAGCACGAGGTGCAGAGCTCTCTGCAGTTATCCCAAGAATTCAGCAGGCCCCTAGGACTCCCCTTACAGTATCTGCGTGAGGGCTGCAGCATACCTTACATCTCACAGCAGCCAGAGCCTCGTTCCAGATGAGTAACACAAGTATGAGATGACCCCACCAGCTCTTCCCAGTATTCATTTCTCTCACTCAAAAGCACGCTCACATGCCACACAAGTGAAGCAACGTGTCAGAGGCCATCAGCTCTCCTGCCAGCCTGAGAATTCCTTGCAGAACCTCAGAGGTGTAGCCTCTCCAATCAGAAATGCAGCTCAGAGGCATTTGGCACCCTGCTTTTTCCCAATGTTTGACACAAGTGAGACCAGAGATGACACAGAGAGCACAGGTTTGTGAGCTGGCTGTGAGGCTTCCCAAAAGCTGGGCACAACCATCTCAGATAACAGGGGATTGTAAGAGGAAGATAGAAGAGCTCCTGAAGCTTTCATCTTGGTTTTCCCCTCACCTGACACAAGCTTGCAGGATGGCTCCTCCCTTCCCGCCCTGCAAGTTTTTAGCGTTACACAGGGAGTTCTAGCCTAAACATCACTCTGGAAAGGCCCTTGCTATAGCTTTCCATAGGATGTGTTTTCTCTATGACTCCCTCACTGTTTGAACACCTTAGAGTCTCTGTTCAGTTCACTTTCTGGTGCGGTCAGATCTCCCCCAAGGATTCTTGGGCACATCTCCCCAGCCAGCTCCTCGTTCATCCCTTTACACCTGAGGAAGCAGCTGGCAGGTGAGAGCTCAGCCCTGCCCTAAAACACCCATGGTGCAGTCTCAGGCACGCTCCAGTAACAGAGCTGAGGGGCAGGTGAGTGGTAGGATGGGCCAGCCCATGGCCAAAATTACCTTCCCAGGTATCAGGAAATTCAACCTGTAGTATTTGTGCAGCATTTCCAGAATATACAGGACACTCAGTTCTGCTTATTTGTCATTACTTAAACACCAGCACTGCACAGAGGGATAAGGCTGACCTTTTGTCCTGAAAATAGGCTCAATGGAGCATTTTACTTCCAGCTTGATGGCGTAAATGCACTGAAAGTGCTAAACTCACCATGGCAGCCCTCCTAACACCACAGCACTAAGGACAAATTTGCTCTGACTGCAGGGACTGCATACACTCAGCAATCCTCCTTATTTTGGACAGGTCAGGGGTTTTTGCATTGTATCAAAGCTACTGCATCTAATACCTGTCATTTGGATTCCTATGGCTGTTCTGGTTGAGATGGCTATGGAACAACTGCCCTTTAAAACCTTAGAGGAGCTCAGGAAGAAGACAAATCCTTCATCAACCATGATGATCCACTTCCCTCCTCTTTCCTAATTACATTTTGATCCTGACTACTAATGAATGCGATGTTTCCCCTCTCCTTATGAAGCAGAAAACAGATGTCCTTATTCAGAAAGAAACCCATGAGCTCCATCAACAGTTGCAGTCCATCTACAGAAGGTGGTAGAGATCATTTTCAGGTAAGGCTGAAAGAGCCATCCAGCAGGACAGAGGAAGCGAAAATCACCTATGGGCACGCTGAAAGGAGCAAGTCCTTGGGCCCAGTGTCCCAGGGGGGTATCAAGTGGGATCAGCACGCCAGCTGTCTCAGACTGGCTGAGCCACTGTGTTGCATGTGATTTTCTCCTTAATCCTTCTGGAGCTGCTGTCAGGAACTGAACTGAATCGCAACTCTTGATAGACTTGATTCTTCTCTATAGAAAAATTCTTTTTTTCAAGCCAGAAGTCATCCCCAAAGAAAATCTAATCAGTTCTGCTGATTATCAGAGCTGGCCTACCTCTGCAAGAGACCTTGCAGGACCACAGGACTAGGAAAATAAAAACAATGGCATATTTTTAGTGCATCAGTGAAAGCATGACTTAAACAGGAAAACTGAGGCAGAACGATTTCTAAGATTATAATTTCAACTTAAATTGCTTCTCCTAATTTAGGGAAGAAGTAAACATTCGATAACCAATGGAGTTGAAAGTGTTGAAGACCTATGGTTCCTGGTCTTCAGGAGATGGCTTAAATTTTTCAAATACAGGGTAAGCACTTGTTATTTCTGGAGGTTAAGAGACAGTCACTTCAAAACTAATTTATTTCTTTAGTGCTACAATGCAGGAAATTCAATAAACCCTGATAAGTCTGCTAAAATAGTTATCTTCCGCATTATCAAACCAAAAGCAATCTTCTAATTTCCTCAAGTCTTTTGCTAAAGATTTTTTACATGGAGAGGCATTTTCAGCATCAATCAGTTGTGAACAGCACAATATGCAGACAGAAGAAATGATGCACAGAATACATGCATAGACAAGGTATGCAGTTCCTTCGAATCAGTGATTATCAGTATTAGCCAGGCTTGACAAAGTCTTTCTTCATAGGTACTTAACACTGGCATTCTTCATTTGCCTCTGGGTATGATAATTTGGGGACTGTTTGTGGAGGAATTTCTTATCCTTCTAAACTTACATAAGGCACATGATGGTCATTTTAGAAATGGCTAATAATAACAACCTGAAACTCATCTGCAAGCTCTCCAGGTCTTTTCTGGTTGTTTGATTATAGCCGATATTTTAAACCCATAGAATAAGCAGGGCAGCAAAAAATTTGCTGTGTTGGGAATGGCAGATGTTTGGTTTAAGCTTAGGTGTTCATCTGAAAGACAGTCATGCAAATCAGTTTGGGAGCTGTGATTGATCAGAAAAGGGACAACAGTCTTGTAAACTCTACCCCTTCCAGCTTCCACATCTATGTTGTGTCATTGTGCAAGTGGAGAGGCAAAAAACATGTATGTGCCCTGAAATCCATGCTTTAGAAAAGCTCCCAAAGAATGCCGGGAAGTCAAATGTTACAACATGTCTTCAACCCTGTGCACCTCTGAAAGATAAAGAAGTTCTGTGACAAAATTGTCCCAGGCTCATCTGTATCCTACTTACACTTGGCTTAAATTAATTAGGCTAATTTAAATTGTAATAACATCAGAACTAGCCTCTAATTATCAGAACCACCATTTTCCTAAGCATTATGTTCCACCAAAGCCACAGAACTGCCATCCATCAAACACAAGACAGGAGCAGAAATTCCAAATTGCAGGAGCCAGGCTGAGACAATGGGGTACAGTGATACCAAATAACCTCCTTAGTTAGAGCTCATGAGCATTCACCTATCCCCCAGTCCTCACTCAACTCCAGCTCCCCTGCAATACCATTCTCCTGTCAGAACCTGACATTCCCATCACACTCACAAATTGTCTGATCCTTCACAAGCAGTTCTCAGTCCGCGGGAGGCAAACCTGCAGTGCTTCTCTGGCCCTGGGCAGTTTGTCTTCATGCAGAGCGCAGCATCCAGGGGATGCTCACAAAAACATTGGAAAGGAAAAACACACATTTATAAGTTGTCATTTATCCCTCAGGGAAAATGAGTGGGTGTAAGAAAATCGCCCATCAGATCCTAAACAAAGCAACTGTGTACATGTAAAACTTGCAGCTAGGTACCAAGCATTGCTGAGTTTCAAGTAACCTTCATCTAAACATACCTATTCCAGATTTTAACAGCCCTAACAGCTGGGCAAGGCCTACTTTAGGGGATAGTCAAGCTAGAAATTTCTCTCATCAGCTCCTGTAAAAGTTTTTCACGTACCAAGTCCTGGAGCTCTTGCCCAAGAAACCTTCTGGCCAGATGTGCCAAATCCAAGCATCAAGTTGCTTCCCTGTCAGCCAGCTCTGGCCACCAGAAGCCTCTAATGGGCATTTTACAGGGGCTGGAAAGTAACAGCTACAGTTTAAAACCATTTGGATTTAGAGGAAATTTAGATTTTTGAAGATACCTTTGCCTGAGGTCTAAAACCAGTATAAATAATAAGTCTGATCAAAATTGCTGACTGCTTTAACCATGTGCCCCGGGACCCAGGAAGTCCCATTTTCCTCTTCTGATTTTGAATCCATGTCTAATGAAAGAGCTTTGCTTACACTGAACATCGCACATTCCGCAGGACTTGGGAACTGACCAGACAAGTACAGATGTATCTATGGCATGGAACTGTCTTACCTTAAGCTGATTAATGCCTTCAAACTGAGTGCACCTAGAAGACAAAATTTTAGTTAAAAGCCTGATTGTTTCAGATGTAGTCAGGTGGACAATGCTCTAGACATTTAGCAAAGACAAGGGAAATGCAATTGTCCAGTGTGCAATTCTTGTATTCACCTCACAAAGCCTCACGCTGTCCAGGTGTGTAGAGCAAGCTGTGGCACCACGGCCCTTTTTAACTCAATGCCAATTCTAAAATGAAAATAACTTCAGTGCTAGTTGTTTGCAGCAGTTCCAATGACCACAAGAATACAATCAACTGCTTCCTCTCAATGTGTTTTGGAAAGGGTTCTCCAGCTTTCAGAAGTATTTAATCCCTCCTACACTTAAATTCTAGAGGGAAACTGAAAGTTCAGTACAAAAAATAGCTTTAGAAAATGCAAAACATTGCGAAAAATTATGACAGGGCAGCAGGCACAAAATTTTCCTGCCACAAAGATGACACCTATTAGTATTTGACAACACAAGTTTTAAATCCAATACTTGCAGCACCTTAGAAGAGGGATCGCACCTTTGTGTACTGAAGGCAAAGTCCCATCCTAAGACGACACAGGAACAGTAAATTCTCAGATTTTTTCTTTAATAATGGAACAATAAAAACTCATTATTGCTTCAAATATTTATTTCCATGGCAAAAATAGACTATAATATATTCATTTCACATATATTACATTCAGTAATACAAGCTTTTCTGTCTATGAAACACAATTTATACATTGTTTTACAAACCAATTTCAGTTTTACAAGAATTAAAGCTAGTTTGATTATACATTTTTACAGTATTGGTGGCAAGACAGCAAAAATAGACATGTTAACCACTAGCTTAGTACTAGAAAATAATACTTCATGTTTGCTACTGTTTACACAAAGTCCCATTTAAATCCTTGCATACTGACTGGCTCAGGTGAAAATTGAAGAAAATGGAGCCAGATCCTGTGTTCCTCTGACGCTAAGGACTTAATCCTACAAAACTGCTGATAGGATTTCAAACACCCATTTGCTTTAAGTGAATGAAGAGATTTCAGCAGTGTGCAGAAGTGTACATACTCACTGATTTGCCAGGTAAAGCCTCTTAAATTTCCATCCAAGTCCCCCCGCAAAAGCCACAAGAGGACAGGTAAGTTGGGTATTTCAAAGCAATTTAAGCAAGTATCTTTGTAAAGAGCATACACACCTTGTCTGTCAGAATTATCCAGGATTAGCAAGGTGACAGACTGGAGGATTTTACAGGGGTTTTCCCCATCAAATTTCCTACCATTCTAAAAATTAATGGCATTTGCAATGTTTTTAAAGTATATTAAAAGACTCCTAATTTTACCTAAATATTTCCAAATGGAAAAACAGCATTTAAATTCCCTTTATAAAAGTTAGGCACCTTCTGAAACTGTGCTCATAGAATCAATAATTTGGTAGTTTGATTGCTGCATATCTGAACCAAAATAATATTACAATATCTACAGACTTGCTCTTTGACTTACATCTGGCTGGATCTGTTGTAAACTCTGTTCATTAGATTCTTTACATTTGATTTCTGTCTTCGTTCCCTAAGTAGAGCTGAAGAATAGACTTCAATAAAACAAACACACTGGAGGTTATTCTTCACCACTGAATGCAGCATCATGTGTAAAATAGCAAAAGGCTTAGCAACAGTTTTGTGAAATGCTCATTGAAGTTAACAAATCTTTTTCTTCAGCCCAGTTAGACCTTAAAATAACATGTGATGCAAATAGAGTGCACCAAGTTAGCTGGCCCCCAGCAATATCTTACTAAGAATTTTTTTTCTCTAACTTTTCTTTTTACAGACATGTTTGCAACAGCAGTTAAAAGTTTGTTTTTCCTTACCTTAGCACAGTATTACACTGTTTTAATGACACTGTATTGCAAATGCTGCACTGCAACAGAACTTCTAAGTACGTGGTAAATCCCATATTTCAAGAGTCTCATTGTTAGCCCAGTCTTAACTTGGTGCAACTCACACCAACTGTAAATACCTGACTTCATTCAAAACATAGTTAGACTTTTGAATCATCTCATCTGTATCCATTAGAAATTATCACCACAAAATTGCAAGTATGCTTATTCCTCCTGTATTTTTTATTTGTAAAACCAGAGACTGTGGTTTGAAAAATCTGACCTTTAGTAAGTAAACAGAAATTGAGCTGACAGACTGCATTCAATACATTTGGAAAGGAAGATATGTAAAAACAACAGAGCCTCTGAAAAAATATTTGGAGTTTAAAAAATCACATTTTAAAAAGCCAGTAAAAATAACACCTATGACTACATATTCACTTACCCTACCATGCCATGAAAAACATACCATATGACCCAAACCATTCTAGCAGCTCTACTGAGGATACTAAACATTCCAAATTCTCCTCCAAATGCCTTCTGCCACTCCTCAAATCCTCACTCTCTATGTCCAAAATTTTGTACTTGCACAAGAGAATTTCTTTTGAACTCTCAGCTGCTTTTCCCTTGACTGCTGTACCTTCCTGTATGCACATTCCTGCTGCATTCTTTCAGTTAATTCTTGTAATCTGTATTTAAATTTAAAGCAGACGTGAGTATTCGTGCTTCAAGGGCTCACGCTTTCGTCAGCAGTAAGCCCATTTTAATTCCTACAGTATCGTGAACTGCAGGAATTTCGCATCTTGCAGGACTGAATTCTGGCTTTGCACAACTTTGCAGTATTGGAAAAAACCCCAACCCTAAACTCTAAAGAGCTGAGTTCTTAGCAACTGAAGCATTGATTCTTTTAAATTGATAATTTTAACTACTGAAATATAGTAATGTGTTCATTATTTTTAAGTCCAGGGATTTACTAATGCTATTGATACTAAAACTGAGGTCTCATTACACAGCTATGATAAACGACCCTGCAGTTCCCAAGTTTGGTCCAGAAGCCATTGAAATCTATGAGCCACTCAACTTTAGCAGCTGCTCCAACACAAAATATGCAGCAGCAGCAGCCTCAGGTAATCTTACTCACTAAATTTAAAAGAGCCATTTTGGAGAAAATTGCTCCAAGTGTTGCCACTTCAAATAGAGATACACGGGATGACTAGAGGAGCAAAAAGTAAATTTCTCAAAACGTCAAAAATCTTTTTCATTTTAGTAAAAATTTATTTTACTTTTATTTGTTATTACTGTATTTTATTTTTTTCCCTAAATGTTTATGATGACTGAGAGCAGCTTTTCATCCCTAGAAACACAGGAACACTGCCTTGGTCACCTGCTTTGAATTAAATGAATTTCTACGTATAAACCATAGCACCCTGCACTTGCAGTGTTTATTGTTCACTTGTGTGAAAGGTATTGCAATGAGAGAAATACTAAGGCATAAAACCTTTCCTGCTCTTCCCGAGGGACAGAAAAGGAGAGCACTGCTGTGCAGGGAGCAAAACTCCCCCAACACACGTCAGAGCTTCTCCTTCACCCAACAGGGCCAGGAGGGATCTGCAGCCCAAAGCTAACCCAGCAGAGTCAGTGACGTCTTTGCAGTGGACAGGGCTCTGACTCAGCTTCTTGGAGAAGAGGTTTTAGCCCAAAACTACAAAGATTCACTGGCCAAAAAAATCTCTCACCAGAGCAACCAAGAAAGAAACCAAATATGCAGAAGTCCTTACTACAGTTTGCAGGTTCTTCTCCTGACTCTTCACAGAATTTGATCCTAGAAAGCATCTCCTACCTAGTCAACAAAAGACCACCAAATCTGTCTCTTGACAGTATATAGCACCTTTATTTGTCCCTGAGAGCTCTGACATCCCTAAAGATCAGCATCATCTTTGCCATTTGCTGCAAGAATTCTTCACACAACCTTTCTTACTCTGTTCAAACAAGCTCCGTTCAAATCTTGCACAATCATCTGGTTTCATCCCCATAAAAACAGAAGCACATTTGGCAAAATGGACAGGTTTTTAGTGAAATTTTAAAGTTTTGACAAATAAGTCCACCTCCGACTCACACTGTGACTGGATTTGGACAGTGGATATTCTTAAAACATCCAAGACTTCATGAAGCACCCAGCACAACTACATGTAAAAATGCATCCCTTTTCAAGGCTCAGAACAAAAGTGCTAAGAACTGAATTGTCTTTTATAAGTTAACTGCAAATCTAAACAATGGTTTAAAAAAGAATATTGTTACAGAAGGCTGTGAAGTTTAATTTGGTATCTTTAGAAGAGAAACTGTTCATTTTCAATGCTCACTCGGAGCCATATGCTTACATACAAAAGCAATCCTACAATCTTCAGTAGAAAAACCCACATAAAGTCAAGTCCATTAAGGTCAAGTCTATTAATGCAAGAACAGACTGCTGATGGACAGAACTGGAAGCTGAAGGGGAGGAGGTAGCAGTGTTACACTAAAAAAAAAAATCAAGACTCTGACTACCAGATTTGAGCACAACCACCTCTAAAACTGAACACAGCTTCTTTTAGCAAAACAGAAAAATAAGCCAAAAGACACACATTTCCTCACCCACCTCAGATAATCCCGTAAATACTGGATTAAATTGCTTGTTAGAACTGCTTTTAATGCCTCGTAGCTGATGTTCTGTCCCAGAAACTGCTGAACAGCTAAAAACTGTTGCTTGGAGTTCTGGTTGTCCATCATGTCATTAAAACTGCATCTATCAGGTTATGAAGATCACAGTGCAAAGTTTAGAAATGGAAAAGGTACAAGCTACATTTTAGAGCCTGTCCTCCCATTCAAAAAGATTTCTGCAGATAGAAGTGAACTGTGGCAAAAATTAACAAGGTTTTTAAAACCCAGCATGATACACAAAACAGCTAAGTATATTTGTTTCTTTCAATACTTCTGTCAACACAGATATGTCAGATTGGTTTTTTTGCAAGATTTGTATATAAATAATCAGTCGTCAGTAGCTGGTTTCCTCTGGACTTCCAGATTTATATTTGGCAATTAATAATTCCTAGGCATTTTATATAAGAACAGTTCTTTTCCCTAGTCTGAAATATTGAATCTAATTTGTACTGAGAGTACAACAAATCAGACTGCTTCCAAGCAGACCTGAAAGCACCAGATCAATACCATGTACCTTAAAGTAATATATTTTGTATAAAATTACATATTAGCACAATGTCATTTGGACCATGTGTTTAACTTTGTGGAAGCAGCTTGTTACAGAGGAAATTGTGGCAACCTATTTGTAATTCTTAATTAATGTTTTGGGGACACAATTTTTGTTTTGAAGGGTTTTCCACAGTTTCCAGATCTTTGTTAGAGCTCAGAAAAATAACAATTTCAGCACTAATAAACCTGACTTTTAGTTTCATTCCATTTCACTAAGCAGGTATCAAGGGAAATGGACATTTAACCATGCCCGCAGGCTGGTCTACTATATGAGTTTTGTGAAATTAAACCAGTTATCTAAAAACCGTAGCTCAATTTGGAATAAGGATTTTCAACTCAGCATCTCAAAACACTTGGAAAGGCAGCTAAAACCACACTGTCCCCATCTGAAAACCAGAGAGGATTATTTAGGGATATCGTCACTTGACCAGCCCCATGGGACAAAATGGAAACTACCAGGGCTGTACCTGCCTACTGCAGGTCCATGCCACAGCCATTGACTCAGCCACCTACACAGTTACTGAATTACCCACATCTCCAGTGTTTCCTCTAAGAACTCTTCTTCTGCAAGTATTCTCAAATACTCTTCATTGCAACACTGCACAGCATTAGCAAACTCTGCTCTACCACTAATAAAATCATCTGGAGGATTCTACAGAAACTTCCAGTGCCTTAAGGGCTTTCTTGGCTGGGAACATCAACTTTTTTTTTTATGGTCATCTTTGCACTGTGTAAACCAGCAATCATAGCTGCCACGCCTCCTCCATTACACTTCATACAATCATTTCCACTTCACCCCTCTGCACCTTCCTACTCTCATTTTGGTTCTCTCACTTCATCAACTTAAAAAGCTCTTCCTAAAATAACAGGTTAGTAATGGTATATTACCAAATGAAACAATGCATGATTATAGTCTCTATATTTAACTACATAAATAACAGCCAAAAAAAAGTGCTTAAAACATTTGCATCCACTTTGATTTCAGCCAGTAAAATCAAACTGTCCTCTAAATATATGAATAATACTGAATATGTACTTTCTCTCAACCATTTGTTACCAATAACCTCATAGATACATAAAATACTTTCCCCCTGCCTGTTGCAGGTAAACATGCCTCCTCTCAAATGAAAGTTATCAACAGTTACCATTATCTTTCACTTGTCTGTTCTATTACATGGCACTATAACTAACTACCAGTAGCTTCCCTAGGACTTTCTGCATGATTTTTGAAAAGTTGGTTCAAACATTTTCTATCTTCTCCTCTGAAAATATTGTTCTGTTTAAAAAGTTTTCTGTCATAGTGGTTCAGTTTTTATTTAATTTAAAAATCCCAAATACAAAAATAACTGTCCTTAAAGCAACAGCTTAAAATATCTAAGAGCTGCTAATTTTGCTAAGTAAACCAGAGGAAACCAAAAGTTCATTTTAAAAAATATAGATGTATTGTTCTAAATATAAAATTGAAAGCAGAATGAAACTGCATAAGACCTTGACATTCCCAAGGGGCAGGTTTCTCACCCCATGTGCACCTACAGATTTTAGCTTCTGCACAGTCAACAATTATGTTCCAAAACATAATGTTAGTAAAATTGTGCTATATACCTCCATTCCATAAGATACTTATTTTGCTCAGAGTAACACCACTCTAAAGAACATGTGCAAGTACTATAGACCAGTACAAGCCAAATCATTCCTTAATGTGGCTGTGGCTGAACATGGGAAGAATTTAGTCCAGTGAAGATCCTGCTTTGCAGGGACTGTTACACTGACTCGAATTTAACAGTCACATGGCAGCCCTAAAAGGTAACTCTGTGATTCACCGCATGAAGAAAACACCAGTGGGAGCAGGTCTGTCTGGACAACTGTGATTTTCCTTCTGTAAACTTGCAGTGTCCCTTAGGAAGTGGCAGGGGTTAGATAAGTCTAGAACTTTTGAGAAACTGAATGAGAACTCCATAGACAAAAGTGTACTGTGAAAGAGTCTGCACCATCATCATTCTCTGCTGCCTCAACATATCCAGCACTCGTGGGATGTCCAGCATCTGGAAGAAGAGAACAAACCATTACAAGTGACTGGCGAGCAAGGAAACTGGCTTGCACTTTCCCAGCAGGAGGTTTGGAGCAGTACCTTGGTGAAGTCAGAGCAGCATCAGCTGTTCTGACTTCAGTTTGGACAATTCATTGCCCATGCCTGCAGTACGGACTGCACTACACCACTGATCATTTGGGAAATATGCAAAATGGTAAAGCTACCTATCTCATGGGGTATTGGTCTTCACAAATCTAATGGCTGGAAAGGTCTGTCAGTGTTGGAGAGGGATGCACAGTGAAGCAATAAGTTTGTTGAGTTTCAGCTGTCATATTATTAATGAACATTTTACAGCTGTTCACTTCTGGCTAAAAGTTGATAAGACTGGTTTTCTTCTATTAAACTACCACTTTGTCCTCTACTGAGACTGATACTGCAAATACACTGCACTTAGGAACAAAATAATAACAAGTACAGATTCTAGCTACAAAGCATGTTCTTGAATATTATCCATTCTAATTAAGGCAAGAAGTGGTAAAGTCAGGATGAAATCCTGAAATATGCTCAGTGGCTTAGGGCATACCTTGCTCCACTCCATGACTCAACATCTTAGGGAGTCAAGAATCCAAACGAGCATTCCAGTGCCTGGTGTGGATGTGGGCAGCTCTAGAAGATGATTAACTTCTGTTGCATTCCCAAGAGCTATTTCAAGCCTAGTTGTAAAACCTTTTCCAAAGGCTGCTCACATGAACAGCCGTAGCATATTTTAGGCAGGTTATTTCCTCTTCTACTACCTAACATTATTTAAAGCACAAGAGAGAAAAAGAGCTCACCTCATTGTGTTCCAAGCAGGCAATCATGATCTCTGACAGGATGACCACTCCTGTCCGTCCCACACCTGCACTGCAGTGCACCAGCACAGGAGGATTAGAGCTTTTAGGGTCTGCTGTGCTGTTCGTGTGGCGCCGCACTGACTGTATCTCTTCCAAGTATGCTATTAAGTTCAACAAGATAAGAATAATTAATTTAGGAGATGAAGCCCCATAAGCTATGCTATTATGCTGTATGACCACCAGAAAAATAGTAATTTAACAACTGACATCCCACAGAAAAATGATACATTTTATAAATCACAACCATAGCAATACAGATCTATAAAGACCATCTAACTTGAGTAAGGATTTCCTTGCCTTGTTCCCCTATTCCTACTGTAGGCAGCTTGTGGCCATCTTGCAACTACTGCAACATATTCAAATATGTAGCATATGATGCAGTTATGTTTTATTCTACAGGGACTTTTGTTAAATTCTTTGTTTTAGACAAAGGAGTCACTTTAATAAACTGTCAGGTATATTCCTGCAAAAAATATAATTCAATATCTCTTGCTGGTGTGAAGAAACCTTTTACAATAGAATGCTTGGCATACTTATCAAAAGCTACTTCATATATAGCCATTTTAGAAGGTATTAAAAAACCACCACAAACCACACCCCAAAACAAAGCCATTAAATACAACTTACACAAAAATCCCTTTAAATCTTCTGGACATCCATGCTCTGGCCAGTCAGTGTACTGCAAATGCCAAACCGTTCTCTCCTGTCCTGTGAGAAGATGTTTAATCTTCAAACCTGTAGTTGCGTAGCAGCCTGAGTCGGTACGGAATCGCGTGGTAATCTTAAATCTTCCATATGTCACAGTGTTGTGTCTTGAACCAAGACGTGGCCAGTATCTGAAGCTTTTTTCTCTCCCACTTTCCTTGAAAGTAAAACATTTGCTTAACAAGAAACCTAAGAACATTCATACAACTAATGCTCCTGTGTTAACACCTGTACCTCTCCTCTAAAAAGTGTTACTAGAGTGTTATGGCCTCTTACTAAGAAAACCAACTTTCCAGCAGAATGAGTATGTTTTTCTACCAAGGAAATCAAGACAGAACAGCAAGGGGTCACAAGAAATTTATCTTTGATCAGACTGTTTGTTGGAGCAAAGATCCCCTTCCTCTAAGAGATTGCAAAAAGAATCATTGTGGAATTTCTGGGAGAAACCTGACTCAATTTGTACTCACTTCCTCTGCCGTCACCATAGCTATGATCGCAATGCCTTGTTCCCAGATCATCTGCCAGAAATCCTGACATGTATTCTGCAAAGGGCCCTGCGTGGCAATGTAATCCCACTCTATGCCACCAACAGAGATCTGTAAAAAGAAAGACATTAGATTAGTAATTACTGAAAACTCTTTCCCCAGTTCTAAAGTCAGCTATTTGCAGATGCACAAAATAAAAAAAAGACAGCAACACTGCAGAAGTAGGAGCCCATTATGAGTTATATCTGCCCCATTTTTTAGCTGCATCTTGTCACATTAGATGCAGAACAGACACAATTGTATAGGCTCAAAGCTACATAAATGTATTTTATATCACAAGCATAATGTAAACTGAGAAAACAAAATCGTATTTCTCTTTTGTGAATCTAAGGTATTATATCAAATTCAGGTTTAGAGAAGCTTTCATAGCCTGGTGCTGTAAATATTATTACAGTACTAGTTGTTATTTCCTGAAAAAATATTATCTTGTCTGAGAAGGGTCAGAAGATTCAGTCAACGTTTGTCAGTGAAGCAGAGAAACTATGGTACCCTGTTGGTGTACAAACAGGTTTATTAAATTATTTATTATTAAAACACAACTGTAAGTGCTGCTTTGACAATCTCAACTATTTTCAGAGACAGCATGAAGACAATTGTAATTGCTTAAGCTTCACTTAAGGCAGGTAAATGTATCGATAAATGAATGAACTGCCTCGAAGGTTCCTGCAGTAGCCCTGCAAATTCTTCACTTTTAAAGAGAGCTTAAAGAGTTAAGTATGGGGAAAGGAAGCAACTGAAAGTTTTGAAAAAGCCAATTTCCCCCGGCTCTGGCAGTTCCTCTAACCATCCAAAAAAGCTTGAGCTGGGAGCGAGCTTACTGCCCATTGTGGATACAGTCTGAGAGTACAGAAAAAGAAGAGACAATGATTGTCACTGCAGCTCAAAAATATCATAGTCATTGCAGAGGATCCCAGTTTGTTTTAACCCTACTTGCCTTCTTAGATCTGGGAAGAATGGGCAGCAATCCCAAGAGAGACAACACAGAAAGGAGACAGTTGGTCAAATCAACACAAAAGTGAAATGCAATAATTAATCCTCCATTATTCTAGGTAATTAGGAAAACAGGTTCCTGCTTTCCCCAAAGAAACCTCTGGAGAAGAAGGGAAAGAGAGAGAGAGATGGATGGATTGTCACTGATCTTACCAAACAAAAACTGAAAGCTGATAGCTGATAACTGATGTTTAGTTACCACATGAACCGTGAAATATTTCTCCAAGAGTATTTCTCTCACCTTGATATGAGATGCATTGATGTAACCCGTGTTATTTTCTTTGGTTGGCACCAGCTCCACTCTGGTATCATCATAAGGAAGGACATCCTGGAAGCGGTTTCTCTCAGCATTTTCAGGCAGCCGAGCTATGGAGCACTCGCCATCTATCAGTCTTTTTTTCTGAATGCGCTCGTATTCCGTGAACACCATCCCCTGCTCCAACCGCTGCTCCAGAATCTTACACTGAAAGATAGAACACAGATAACCATACAAAGCTACATTCCAAGGTGAGTCTATTTTAACAGAGAGTTCACGAAGGACAAAATGTATGCATTTTCTTCTCCTACATACTTCTTCAATGCTTTTCCAGCTATGAATGTTTGTGCAAACATACCAGAATAAATTTGAAGCAACCCTAACCATCAGGAATTTTGTTCAAGTGAAAACTAAGCAGCCTGTTATACTTCATTAGGTCACAAATACCTATGTAGATACTGCTGGTAACGGAAAAATTACTTCATGGTTTCTGTAAAGACAGCCCAACTGGGGAAAAAAGACTGGCCAACCACCTAGCTATGCCATACTGCATACTGCCTCAAATACCTTCGATCCACCTGCTCAATATAGCATGCTGGACGACATCATTTGAATGGTCTCCTTTAACCTTATAATAATAAAAAAACCAAAAATAATAATTAAAAAACCCCACAAACTTAATTCTTTGGATGGAGAAGAACTAAACTTTGCTTACAGCAGAAAAGCTGCCTTAGAATCTCTTGCTGCAGTTGAGGTATAAACTCAGAATTTTTTTAATAGTATAAATCTTTTTTATTTAATAAACTGCATTCCCCTCCCCTTTATTCTTTTGAAACCACGTTGCTTCTAAAACATAAGACACTACTGGAATTTCTGCATCTTTTTGCCAACAATAATTAGAGGAATAATATGTAAGATTTCAGCCAGAAAATTTCATCTATGTCACATGCTCCCCGATTCTCACAGCAACTGCTCTGTGGTATCAGGTCATAGAAGTGTCTTATATCAAGTAAGTATGCCAAATGTTGCAGAGGAAGGCGTAAACTTCCATCATATGCAATTTGCACACCAATATATCAACTGTACAAACTCCTTTATTATCCTCAAGCTAAACTCACGTATTTAAACTGATAATAACATGAAGCTGAGCAATGAAAGGCACTGAATCAACACTAAATTCAACTTCTAAAATATCTGCACTCTGGACTTCCTTTTATGTCACATGTCTACTTTGCATTGCCTCTTCTGAACTGTTTCAGAACTACTCCCATTTCACGGTATTTATTCTACCTTTAGGTGACTGCCTGAAGAGAAAGTGTAGTGACATGACATTTTCATAACTTGACTTTATGGCTTCTTCTTTACCACAATGCTTTGGGCAGAGCTAGCTGAATAATAACACAGCTGAATCCAGTAAAGGTCAACCCAGAAAGAGATAAATAAGAGGAAATAACCAACACAGGTACTAAACCTGTATCTCAGTAACACAAGGTTAATTTTTGTCCCTTAGCATCTTAAGCAATATATATGAAGTTCAACCGAATTTTTACTGAGTGATTTGCAATTAATTTTCTTGGCCTGTTTCTTTAACCTGCAGCTGGTGAGAGCAGGACTATTCCTTCAGGTTCTAATCCCTGCCCAGTGACCAGCAACAAAATTGAGCTAGAGAGGGTCTGCAGCTGAGGATGCCCAACCGTGCTAGGAATTGGATTCTATAGAGACCACTGGTCACAGAATGGGCAATAATCACTGTAGAATTTGGTGTATCTAGTTGCTCCCTGGTCAGATGTGTGATGGCAGTGCTGTTCTTCATAGCCCGTCACAGCCTGAATATTAAGTATTTCACTTTCCTGCACTTCTTTAATGACATATGACACAGGCTGAAGCAGATTTACTGATGTTTTTTACCCCGACACAAGCAGATGGAGTCTTATATTTCTCAGAGAATGATCCTCAAATTCTAGAACCTGATGTCCTGTCATTGACCTGACATCATTTCCTCACTTTAAAATTTCAGCAGATCAAACAAGTTCCATCTATATTTTATGGGCTCCACCTGAAGAAAACAGATAAATACAGTCTGCACAAGTTGTACTCTGGGGATGCAAATTAACTGCAAAACATACTCTAAACACCATATGAATTGAAACTAAAATCAATCTCACTCAGAATTGTAAGTTTCACACCTTTTCACTCTGGAAAACCCAAAATTAGAAAGAAAACAGGAAGAGTGGCATAAAAATATATCAGTAGATACTAGTTAATTCGCTTTCTGTATGTTCAAAGGGTAAACTACAGTTGAATCACTGTCATCTTGAAGAGAAGTATGAGTTATACCCAATACTTCTAGCAATGACTTGTCAATCAGAAATCTTTTTCTTAATTTTGTTTCTATTCTCAGCATTTTAGTTGCCTTAACATGAAGCATTTTAAAGTCAATAAAATGTACCATTCATAATCATGTAATTTTGAAAAATTGCTAGTGCAAATCAAGCATTAAAAAACTTCAACATACTCGTTCATCATTTGTTGCTCTTGTTGATTCTTCCTTCCCCTCATCTGGCAGAGGCATTCTAGTCAATGCCAGTCCATTTAGGGCAGCTAGCTTCAGAGGCCCCATTTTTTTTGCATCATTTTTATTCTTTTTCACACCCTGCAAAAGAAAAGCTAAAGCTTGTAAATATTCTTAAATATCTGATGAAGTTATAAAGCAAAAAACTGATGGATTCAGCTAAGCAAAGGATACTTCTCTGACCCCTTCTGTGAACAGCTCTGACCTTTTGATAAGCACCTCTTTGATAAGCACTGCAGTGAGAGATTAGGGTGGTGGGACTACATTCCTCCAAGGACACAACACAAGTCTGTCTTCATTCCAGACACGTTAATGAAACTGCCTGAGAATGACAAATATTGTTCTTTACAAAGCTCATGACTGAGGGTGTGAGGTGCTAACTGTGGATAATTAACATTCTTGAACAGAACTGGGATCACTTCTCAACACCAAAAATACATAAAAATTATTCCTTACTAGACTATTCAGTTCACAGGCACTTTTCTTGCCTGCAACCAGGCAATGACCATACACCTTTAGGATATTTGGATACAGTTAACTGTTTTATTAAGTTTGTAACAAACTGTACCTACAAAACATGAACATAGAACTGCAGACAGATAAAGGTCCTGGACCACGCCATGAATCGAAATTATGGCATTACCACTCATTATTTGAGAAAAATGTGAAAGGGGGATTTCTATCAAAGAATCAATTCAAATTATTCCTTTTAAAAAGGTAAGAGAAAACTTCACCATTCCTGCAGTTGTTTATTTGTTAAAAAAATACACCAAAAAAATGAGCACATATGCTGCTTGAATGATAATCAATGCTTTCAAAAGTTAAATGGTGGTAAGAAATAGGATGACAAAGCTAAGAGGATGAGACTACATTTATTTTCTATATCCACATCAAAAAAAGCAGGATGAAAAATATGTAGAAAAGTGCACAATTATAAATTAATTTAAGCTGATGGAGGTTCATTTCATTGTGCTCAGCTCCATGTACAGCACATCTCACAGACAAAAACTTGTGAGAGGAGTAACTATTTCAATACATAGCTTTTGCATAGGTTAGTTTTTGCAGCATCAGCTGTAAGTTACCACAGCAGTACAAGTTATAAAATAGTTCCCCTGCAGTCCAATTTGTGCAGAAAACTATTTGACACTAGCTCAGGTAGCAATCAATTTTAGAAGGCAAAATAACAATAAAAAATGGTCTTCCTCTATTAGTACCTGAAATCTGCCATAAACTATGCAAAACTGAACAAAAGTTTAAAGCAAACTGGGCAGTAAGGAGTGCCAGTGAAATTGTACAGTCCACATAGACCTTGATGCTTCTATAAGGTGGGAATTACAGGAAAGGTGAAACTTGCAGCTTCTCACTGTTCATGGCATTATAAGGTTGAAATATGAGAAAGAGACATGGCAAGCAAGAAATACCTTTAGTGGGATAAAAACAGCTTGAAGAGAAGGCAAAAGGGAAAGGATATGAAAAAGGGAAGGATGGAATAAAGAAGAGAATGCAAGGAAAGAATTTGTTCCTTAAGATGTCATGTTCCTTCTTGGGTCAGAAGAAGCACAGATGATTTTTCAGTGAGAGGAAGATTAGAAACTTGAATGGAAAGAGTTGCTTCTGCTCCAGATAAGGAGAAGTAGGGCAGAATAGGGATCTAGAACTGACTTTAAATTAGCTCATTCTAAAGTTCCTAGCCAGGTTAGGTTATCAGATGGACAGAGACTGCACAGCTGGACTTGTGTGGGAGGACTATACAAACAGAACTCAGACATGGCAGAGAAGGGGATACAAGATAGCTAAGCAAAGTTAATCAGGGAGACATAGAAAAATAAGGTAGCTTTTAATTCATATGTTTTAAAAGCATCTCAGGTTGATTAAAAGGACCCCAAACCTCAAACAAAAGCCCAAACCAACTCCTGCTACAGACAACCCAAAACAAAACAAATAGTATCCACTTACACCTAGAGGGGGAAGGCCTTCCACAATATTCTTCTTCCCAGACAAAAGATCAGATACAGGTCTCTTCTTTATCGAATCTTTCCTTACTCTGTATCTCCCTGATGTTGTAAGATCAGATTCCGACATAGATGGAGTAAGCAGTCCTTCTCCTCTTCTCTGTACCTGGCTTTCTATTAGTAAATGAACAGGGCTCATATCTTTCATTCTCTTTTCTGCCTCTGTAATATGTAATTTAGGCTCAAGAATATGCAAAGGTCCAGCAGATGAAGCAACAGAGCTATAAGGGTAGTTTAGTACTGAATCGTGAGAATAACCTCCCATAACAGATGAAAGTTGGGTTTGATCTTCAGGGAGAGGAGAAAGACTTGTACCGGCCTTGTTTTCTTCTTCAAATTCTTCTTCTTCCTCACTACTGTGAATCAGCATCGTGGCATCTGAAAGGGTTTTCTTGTGATCACAGTTCACACATTCTTCTTGCTCACCTTCTTTTTGCTTTGTTCTCTCCATCAGAATGTTGGGCTGTGACCCTTCTGAGATAACTCTTGGAAGAGCCACATCTGCTGCAGAAGCTGACATGGTCCTCTCTTTAATTCTTATTCCTTCAAAGCTGGGAGCCAAGCCTGCTATTTCAATACTGTTCCTTTTCTGCAGCTGAGCGTGGCGTGCCGATGTCAGAGGTTCACTGACTTCCTGAAGAGAATGTGCCACAGGCAGGCTGTCTTCCTGAAATGTCTGGACAGAATGGTGCACTCGCCTTGTGATAAGATCTGGATTGCTGCTGCTGATGTAGATGTGTCGGGACAGGTCTGGAGTACTATTTGCAGGTCTTGGGTACGGGTATGGGGGAGGTGGTCGATAGACTTGAGTCTTCATTATATTTGGTGCTGGATAATCCTGAGCCTGGAGCTGCACATTTGTCAATTCAGGCACACTGACTGCCCCAACAACTGGGCGCTTTTCAGCGGGATAGGGATAGGGGGATTGGCTATGAAAGCTGTAGTTCAGGTTAAATGGATAATGGTTAGACTGTGGGGCAGCAAAGTGAGCATGTTCTCGAATTTCAGGCTGACTGTAAACTAAGGCATCAGGCCTGCTGTAAGCATAGGAGTTGCTGATGTTAAGATTTCTCATTGAATGACTCTGCCTATCTGTGTGCACCATTCCCCTGTTGAGCTGTCTCATCACAGTCTCATAGTCTGGCGTGGGACGATAAGAAGGTGGTATTAGTGCACTGTGTCTGTGTGATGGGACATAATCAGTTCTGAGGACATCACTTCCAGTAATGCTTGGGTTAGAGGACATGGGGGATGGCTGCAAGTAATGCTGTGGATTGTTCAAGGAGTTTGTGCTGTGTGCACTATAGACACTCCCATTGCGGATCCGACCACTGTAGTCATGAGGAGTTCTATCCAAGCTAGTCTGAGAGTGACAGTAGTATCCATTCTGATTGCTCACAAAGAGGTTATCTGAAAGTAAAGTTTAAGAACGATCTTTATGTCCAGGACATCAAACAAAGTTATCCTCTATTAAGATGTAGCTAAGGCAGTGTTTGAGATTTTCAAAACCTCAATTATTCTTAGCTTTGTATTGAAATGGGAAGGAAAAAAAACCAAACCAAAATCTCAGCTTTTCTGTTGCTCTTGACACCCATATGCCAGAAAAACCTATTATATTTATTTCAATTATACAAATCCCTACAGGAAAACACTGTTTAAGAATTACTTTCTTCTATTTAGGACAAATTTGCTAAGTTTCAGTCCAAGATAAACAAAGTCCATATCACTCTTTAACCACACCACTTAAAAAAATGAATGTCTACACTAGGATTTGCACTAATGTAAGAAGATCAGTTTGAAAAGCAAAGAAAGAAAAAAACCCCACAACAAAAAAACCAAACCAAACCAAAACCCCAAAAATACCACCAAAAACCTAAAAACAGCCCCACAATAAGCAAATAAAAAACCCTTGTTCTTCTCTGTTCTACTCCTTCGGGGAGTAAGTAGGTATAGTACCACAAGACCTCAAAAAAAAAATCAAATTAACATTTCTCCAGAAATTTTGGAGACAGTTTAAACTACCACTATATGTTGTTCACACATTAACATATACATACTCTGATGGGTAAAGAAAATGGTCTAAAAGTTTATACATTCAAGACACATTTAATAATTTAATTACTACTTCATTGAATGTACAATTTGCCAGTGTCCAGAAGAGAACAATTCAGTCATTGCTGTAGATTACTTCCATGATTTAACTTCTTAAGTTCACCAAAATAATTGCCACACCTACATTAATGAATTTGTTGACAGTCAAAAATTGTTTTTTGAAAAAAAAAAAAATAAATCAAAAATAGGGCAGGTGTAGTAGCAAGAATCCAGCAATAATTCCAACTGGAAAGAATTCAGCTACATTCTGAACGTAGCTGAATACCTGTATTTCATGAAGACGTGTAGCTGAAATACCTGTAGTTCATAGAGACCTGTGTAACTCTGCTTAGATAGAAAATGTGCTTATTCCCTTCCCACTGTGCTGGATTTTTAGAGTATTATTTATCAGCAGATTTGTAGGTCTGGAAGGTTCCTATCAAATCTGAGGTGAGTTTGCAAAGATTAGATTCAGCCCTTCAGGGCAGCAACTTTGTTAATTAAAGACACAATGTTTAACAACCAAAATAAGGAGAGAAAGCAGCCATGACTCCACTGTAAACAGGTAAGATAAAGAGTCCACACTGCTTGAGAATATTAGTTAGGGTTTGCTTGGGTTTTTTTCTTTCTTTGTTTCAATCAAATATATACCAATTCCATAACCCGAAAACTTCCTTATCCTTTGAATTCCTCACCACCTTGTACTCTAGCAAACTCAAACAAACGTCTCTCTTCATGCATTCTGGGTTTAAATTTTTGTTTAATTTTTTAGTTGTGTGAATTGTCTGGGGGCAATCTCTTTGCAGCTATTAAGACCAATATTGACAAGGATCTCGCAATACCTTAACACACCAGTTTGATACATGAACCACAAAAAGTGATAGTCAGGTTAAACTCACACAAGACACATCAGTCTACTGTTGCTGTGTGTGCTATCCTAACTAGCATTGCTTATTTCCCATAGGAGAGAATATGAAGGAGGAACAGTAGATGAAACTGGGGTTGTTCAGCCTGGAGAAAAAGAGGCTCAGGGAGAACCTTATCACTCTCTACAACCACCTGAAAGAAGGTTGCAGTGAGGTGTGTTTGTGTCTGCCCAGGTAACAAGTGGCTGGGCAAGAGGGAAGGGCCTCAAGTTGCACCAGGGAAGGTTTAGATTGGGTATTAGGAGATTTCTTCTTGGAAAGAGTGGCCAAGCATTGGAACAGGCTTGTACAGGGAAGTGGTGGGATCACCATCCCTGGAGGTATTTAACAGACATGTAGATGTGGCACTTGGGGACATGGTTCAGTGGTGGATTTGACAGTGCTGTGTTGATGGTTGGACTTGATGATCTTAAAAGATCGTTTCCAACCTAAACAATTCTGTGATTCCATGACAGTATTTCACACTAGCCTATGCGTCTAGAGCAGCAGCAAGCACTTCAATGACTGTTCTAGTACAAACCTACCCCATGTTCACCTATTAATTTATTCAGCTCTAGCTAAAGTAGCTACAAATACAAATTATAGCTTCTACCTTCTAAAGTTGTGAAGTGTGGTCATGGATTTAATGAACTTACCTTGGGAAGATGCATATGGCTCAGTATAATGACCATTGTAATGCAGCTGAGGTGGTGGAGGCATCATATAAGGCTGAGGCTTGGGCTAAGAAAGCAAACATCTTACTGTTACTTAAAAACTGATTACTCATTTTAAAAATAAATTTGGAAGATTATTTTATACATAATGTATACCATTATATATATGTATTATATTGTAGATATTATATATAATATTATACACATAATAATAATATGCATTTATATTATATTATATATTGTATATTGCATATTATATAGTATATATTATATTATGTTATATTATATACAATATTACAAATAAACACATACAAAGCCTTAGTCTTAAACCATTTCACCAAACCTGCAATTTAAGTTTCTCTTTTGAGGTCAGACAAAAAATAATTTAAAAAACAGGAAAAAACCTTGAAATCACACACCACCAACCCAAGAGTGTATTTTGCCACCGGACATCTGGGAGAGTCTGCTAGACAAAGAGTGTTCAAACTGAAAATAGAACTGTTTAAAATATTTTTCATTGCAATTAAATTCCACTACTTAAACATTACATAGCAGCTCTTTCTACAAGTCAGAAACAGTTCCTCACATCCTAGACTCATCTTTTTCATTGCTCATTTTATTTCACTGAAGGGAACTAGTGTTTGATTCAAAGTCAACTGAAATCCATAAAAATGCAAACATAAAGCTATCTGCTCTCCTTACCATGGACATCCTGGATGAAGACCGTCTTCTAACAGGATTCACTGTAACAGGCTGGGTTTGTCTACAGAAGAAATTTTATGGTAAGAAATTATTCTTAACAATATCAAGCTATTTCAAAAATCAGAAAGCAATCCCAAGTTCAATTAAAAATCATGTACATTTCTTGGAGCGAGGCCTGTGTTAATCTCCCACAATAGTATCAAAAGGGAAGAGCTCTGCGCATTAGCCACCATCACAAAGGAAAAATCAAAAATCCAAGATCAAAATACCTCAGTTATTTCTTTGAACCCAATATAAAATCTCCTGTTCTACAAGCTGCCTGTTCTACAAGTCAGACATAAAATTGTTTAGGGACTGTAACATTACAGATGTTACAGGAACTGGAAAGCATAACTATACTGCATTAGCATTTCTATGTTCTAACATTCATGTTAATGGTAATGAATTTTCGTTATTTGTTGGATTGGCTCCAGGACATAAGGTTCAGAAGTCTCAAGCTCCATTTCCCCCCACCCTACACTGTGCCTGTGCTCTGTGTCTTGCAGCAAGACAGAAGGTCAAAGGACAGCAGCGTGATACAAATGCAGGAACTGCAATTCTTCAGCAAGAAAGATGTTTTTAAGCTCACCCTTTGGGAAGTGAAGGACGAGAAAGGATTGGAAAGCGTGGAAGGGAAAGAATGAGGGAAGATTTCTGAGAGCCCTCCTCAGGTGGAGAGTCCAAGGAGTCTCTAAAGACAAGGTACGTACAGATTTAGAAGAAACTCCTAAAGTTAATACGGACATGCACAAGACAGTTTTCAGCAGCAGGAGCAGATGACAGGAAATCTTAAGAGCAGAGGTAATCAGAAAAGTTTTTTTGAGGACTTAACCTCATGTAAAACCATGCTGCGGTGAAACAATTACAGTAAGTACTCCTAGAGACTGACATTCAGTATAGAACTACAGAACTGACATTATTAGACAGCAATGCACAAGTCCCACAAAGGCACTACTTTTACCTATGCTTCTTCTCACTCTCAAAAGACAGACAGGTTTACAAGCTTTGAGGTATGAGGTTTACTCTATTTCAAATTAACTTTACTTCTCAAATAAATTAGAATTAAACACGCTAATGAGTCACCTGTGGCACAAAATACTTAATTATCTTTCCACTGGTTTCAGCAGATTACAAATCAACCCTTCCACATCTATCTTCCCATGTACAAAGAGGAATGAAACATGGGAATCATGCTTTTTCAAAGACAGACCATTCACTATGTCTAATTCTCTATACTCTGACTGAAGAAACTTAACTGAAGGAAAGCTGTGCCAGTGAAGTAGCTCAAATTCCAGCCATTGATTTACAAGTTGGAGGCCAGCCATTTAAATTTAATTTGATGAATTGTATTAAATTTACTCTGCTCTGGTGCTACTTGAGCTATACAGATTCCATGGATATCTAAAGAACCACATACCTCTCAGCTGTCAGTCCAGCACATTTCAGGAGTGCTTCACATACACTGCCCGCCCTTTTAAAGCCTCTAGTGTCCTTTCAGAGCAGTTCACCCAAACACAGGCCAAAACCCTGGCGATTCCAGTAGCTCACAAGCACTAGCAATATTAGACCCCAAAGCAACTGAAGTCTCTCACAGCACTATGATCCAGAAATAAAGGCTAAACATTATCACTTATGGTAAGGTTTCAGTGTGTAATATTGTCCTTTATTATAATGCAGGATGCCTTTCAAAAACTGGTGGTAAGTATTTTCTCAAAAAAGATTTAGAAAATGAACCAAGTCATTAATTACTACCATCTGAAAAGAACAGTAAAGACATTACAGAGGAAGTAGGAGATTTCACTTCCCAATGGAAGCTGCAAGGGTACCAGGAGTTCTGCTAATGTATTCTACTTACAGGCTGCATTTATTTAGTCTGTAAAATTTGTGTCTAGCCACACACATCCTCCACACATATTTTGCTGTTTCCATATCTTCCTGCCAAGAAAAACAAAACCCAACATTTGCATTCAGTCAAATATTCATACCCTTTACTCGCTGTTAGACAAGTCATTGAAATTTTTAAGACTAAATTACCATTGACCAATCTCATTTTAATGTAACTTTATTAATGTCACCAGGTTTTCCCTAAAACTCTACTTTGCAGGTCCAAACATGCACTCTAGCCTAACAATTTTCTTAGACTTACGAAATTTGAAAGTAGAAGGCTTTTACTCAAGACACTCTTACCAGCTGTAATATTAACGAAGTTTATAGTTAAGATTACCATAAGATTGTCAACAGCTGCGTTTTGACAAAAGCAACTGGTAGATGCCACACAAAATTAATTCCACAAGGAATGCCATGGCCCATTCCAGCAAAGCTCTAAGGCTATATTTATCTTTAATTGCCACTGATCTAAAAGTCAAAAAAACATGCTATAAATTTTTCTGGAATGGATGAAAATTTTTATGACCGCATAACCAAACATTTCAATGTACTCCACACAGAAGTTCCAATTTTTAATGCCTTCCCATAGAAAGCTGGTCAAAGACAGTGTTATTAAAATTGACTCACTCATACAGTGCAAAGCTGCTAAATATATAGAAAGTAGGTTTTAACCTTTGAGTTAAATTATCAGTTTTGTGTTTTGATTTATTGGTGACTTAATGAAATAAATAAAAATGCACTCACAGTTTGGAACTGAATTGTCTCTTCTTTGTTTGCCAGCTCTAATGCAAAAAAGGATTTATTGTGGGACATGTTGGCAATATCGTGCCACCTGCAGGCAAAAGGGACAGGATATGACTGGACAAGCTCTGATTCTCAAACCACAGAAAATGCGACTGAAGACCAGAATCACCACCAAGAATATGGATAAAGAACTGAGGACATCCTCATGGGAGGAAGCGGAGGGGCAGACACTGATCTCTTCCCTCCCACGACCAGTGACAGGACTGACGGAATGGCCTGAAGCTGAGTCAGGGGAGGTTTAGGTTGGATATTAGAAAAAAGTAGTTCACCCAGAGGGTGGTTGGGCACTGGAACAGCTCCCCAGGGCAGTGGTCACAGGACCAAGCCTGACAGAGCTCAAGCAGTGTTTGGACAATGCTCTCAGGCACATGGTGTCACTCTTGGGGTGTCCTGTGCAGGGCCAGGAGTTGGACTCGATGATCCTGATGGGTCCCTCTCAAGTCAGTATGTGCTATGAGTCTACGATTCTGTGAAAATCATTTTACAATTCTATGAAAAAGTTCATTAATCTATCTGAAAAAGTTGCAGATTGATCGTCACTTCATACCATTAACGGCAGCTGAAAGGAAAACATGTATGTGACTAACTCTTGGGAAGATGCATGTACAGTAGTTAAGATTATTACTTGTCTTCCCCTTGAAATTTTTCCAAGTGTTCTTAAAAAAAAAAAAAAAGAATCAAATTAGACAAATTTAGTCATCAGTAAATTATAATGTCACAACTGCTTGAAAGTAAACCATACATTCCAAGAGAAAAAAAAAATCTACACTAAACAAAGTCTTTAAGGCATTACTACGCATATTTTCTAGAACTCTTGCACATTGACAGATGAAAACAATTTAGATTGCATAAAATATAATATGATATATTCATCTTCTTTTTAAAAGCAAATTTACCTTGAACTATCAGTATTATATTAGTGTGAATAAAGCCCGTATCATAGATTTATTAGAAGAATATTCTGCAGTGCATGAAAACATGAAAAAAGCATGACCTGCACACAGGGCTCTCTCTAAAGGTATTTATATGACTCCCATTTTCATTACATAAAGGTGTCTGTTAGCATTTTCCATAGCTATTCCCTCATGCATATGAGGTAAAGAAACATTAGTATCTCCATTCTGATGTAGAACAACAATCCCTCAAATTCAAGTCCTGGGTTCGTAAGCCTTTGTGGACACAACTATGAAATTACCTGAACCAATCTCCAGCATAACGCAGTCTTAGTAAATGATACTAATGGGTCATTTGCCTGTGCTTTATTGCCACCCAAATACCATGACACAGCTACCCACAATGGAACTGCCCATAGTCATACAACAAACAAGCAAAAGAGCAGAAAACTGGACCCTGAAATTGGAATATGAATATTTTCTGATGCTTCCCAATGTGCAACTTTTTTCCTATGTTTACAGACATTGCATCCACAATTCTTTGAGAATTCATGTGAAATGCATGGGCAAAGATTTATTCTTCTCCCTGTGTAATTGATAAGCACAGCTGTTGTTTAACGCTGTAGGAAAGCAGAGTAGGGCACTTTGATGACTCCAGACACTTAAAAAGAGCTCAACATCAGCTCTCCTATCATAGCAGAGACAGAAATTTTTGTGTAGACAATTTATAAATTCTGTTAAACAAAACTACTAACAGAAAGAAGCACAGTTGCTACTTTTTCTAATCCCAGAAATTCACCAGTAGTGAACTTCACCAGTGAAGGACTGTCAGACTATAGGATTTCAAGATTTCTGTTCATGTTCAGTCAAAAACTCAATTTTAGAAGATTAAAGTGCACTAAGAATAAACCCTTTTTTGCTTATGCAGTAACTACAAATTGCCAAGACTCATTTTATAAAAAAATCTCAAAATGTTTTTTAAAAACTTTTTCTGAATTCAGCACAAAAAAGCCCAAGCAACCCCTCATAAAGTCAGTGGGAATAAAGCCATTTCACATTAAGACTGAATTTTAAGTGTTAAGTAAGTCAGAGCTCTGTCTATTCATATTTCTGTATGAATTGATGTGACCATCTCAGGATTTATGATGCTCTATGCATAGACAATTTCTCCTTTTTGATTCAATGTTTTGCAATGCAACTGTATATTAAATGTTCATGTCTTAGAATTATCTGTCTTAAAGAGATTCATTCTGCAGTTAATATATTGAGAAATTCCCACTGACTTCAGTACTCACTGTAGCATGGTGACTGCAAGACTATGTTCAGGTTTACCAAATGCATAAATACACGTCATATCTAAGAGTCACTCATGCTTGTCAGCAACGCACATAAAATATGAAGTTCACAAAGATATTATGAAAGAGCAATACTAACCTAAATACAACAGGAGGACGACCATTTTTGTGTTTCACAAAGATACCATCAAGACACGCTCCAATGAATATGTCACTCCCTTGGCTGTCCTGTAAGAAGTTGTAAAAAATTATACAAGTACAGAAAAAAGTCTTAAAAAGAAAAATTACACAAGCAACAACTGCTTTTATAATTCTGGAGGAGAAAATTATGGGTGGTGTGGGTTTTGGGTTTTATTTATTTTTGGCAGGAAGTAACCACCCTAAACAGGGAGAAAAGGGCAACTGAGACAAAGGTGAAAACCCCATTTACCTTTGCCGGGTAGGTCTCTTCACCATAGCCCTCCATTCTTTCTACTTCCTGCATATATAACATTTCCGCATCAGGAGGAGTAAGGCCTCTACAAATAAAAACAACAATCAGCTGGTACTGCCAATAAGAAAAAATCTTCTTTGTTTTACTCTGAACAACACTGTCAAAGCTTGAAAAGCGTCCCCAAGACATTCAGGAAACCATCAAATCATGCCTCTACTTAATGACTGATATATTTGGCTCAGCCTTTACACTCTGATTCTAATAACTTCTTTCTCTCTGGTATCTTTGAGAGTAAATGGCAACAAAGACCAGTTAAAATTATCATCTCTGCTAATGGCAGACAATTATCACATTCTTGCTCAAATCCATCATTGTCTCCATACTTCACTTTATCAGAGGCACGCATGCTCAAGACATTAATTTCCCCTATACTTCTATAGGGGAAATATGAAGTCTGCCATTCTATATTTCAGAAAAGAGAGTTTCATTTTCTAAATGCTGACAGTTTTAACTGTAGTACTTTGAAAACATGAGGACAAGATCTGCAGGTAAAGGTAGAATTCTTTATAATTAGATGAACTGACAAAGAGAGTTTTCTCACAGACTTACAGTAATATCAAAGGGCTTAAAAGCTTGAGTTTACCTACCCACCAATGTACCTCAGTTATACCATAAAAGACATTATTTCTATCTGAAAAATCCTGTCATGCTCATTGTTATGTCTCTCAGCACTTTTTCAATCATAAATCTCTCAATTTCTTCACCTTTTCCTAACATTATGAAGATTAATCTTTCTTTGCTGAACTTTAACCATGCAATCTTGTTACAAGTGCATTTCAAAAGTAAGTGGAACTGAAATTTTCAAACTGTTGTTTTAAAACCATACAGGGGAAAATATTCAGTATTACTCACAGAGTCACAAACATTTTTCACTGATGAACTGATAAAGAGAACTTTACTTCCCTTTGTCCTGGACAACTACACCTGAGATCCCTTCTACCTAAGATCATAAGGAGTTTGGCACAGCTACTGTCCCTACATTTCTACTACCCTCAATACCTCCCAATGTTGTTTATCAAGAAACATCCTTACTGGAGTCAGAACTTCACATGAACAAGAGTCAGAAACATTATACAAGTGAAGTCACACTATTTAATTATGTCCTGTATTCTTTTCAAGCAGAATCATTTCATTTATTTTACTATATATTCTGTTCTCTTTTCATTTTCATTCAGCAAAAATTCTTGTAATTTTAACACAGATGTACTAGAGAAAAACTCATTTAAATGGAGGCAAACTTAGTCCAATTGTATTTCAAGATTCACAACATTCGGAGCGACAGAAGCTACTGAAGACTGAAATTAAGCATTTAAGGGTTTTAGACATGTTACCTGTACTTCTGATGCAGCAAGGCAACTTTCTGTGTTGCTTCTTCCAATATTTTTTCTTCTTGTAGCCAACCCTTAAGGTAAAATAGTATTTGTGGAATGAAATACAAAAAAATTCTACAAAATTAAATGGTTATAGTTTCTTTACACATGCGAATCAACCCCTCACTCTAGTCTTGGAAGAGGTTGTAAAATGCACAAATAAACCCAAAAACCACAAAAACTGTTTTGAAGTGGTTTTACTCACTTCCCCATCTGTACCTCAACCTTTTCAGTGTAATATACAATAAAATTGAAAAGATCTTGCAACATCTTTGTTTCTACATCTTTGTGCAATATAAGGTGTCATATCTCACTCCAATCTCAAAGAAAACCTTTACTAAATTTTACAACCTAGGATCTGTAAGATAGATGGATCATGGAGTCTTTCTAAAAATTATTTGCATTTACCAGTTTTAAGAGGGATTTAAATTTGTCAATTTAATAATTTAAATGTACCAATTTAAAGTAAGTACTTACCACTGGAAACAAAGCAAATCTTTGTAGAAACTCCTGAGATTCATACTGATCATAGTCTCCAAAATCCGCTAAAAAATTAAAAAAAAAATCTTGGATTCAAACATTTTTAACAAAATTATTCAATACCCAATTAATTGCAGCAGGATCTCCAAGTAGCAAACCTCCATCCTATTGAACTACAATCTGGAAGCAAAACAACAGAACAAACTAATCAGTAATGTTTATAAAGAGGAAAAGTAAAAAAAATCCCATCTTTTTACCTTGTTCAGAAAAACTGATAACACTCCTTGTGGACAAAGAAGAAGAAGAAGAAATGACAAAGCAATCAGAATTCAAGTTCCTTAGTTCTTTGGTGGTTTAGTAGTTTGATTTTTTAATCACAGACCAGTTGAGGTTGAAAGAGACCTCCAGAGATCTAGCTCTAAGCAGGATCAGCTACAGCAGATTGTCTCACAGCTTTCTCTAGGTAAGTTTTGCATATTCTGGCTCTGTCTTCTTTACTCACCCCTGTCAGATACTCCACTACGGCTCCAACAGGCCACTCTAACTTGGAGCTTTACTCAAACACGGCACAGAGCAGCTGGAGCATCCTTTGGCTCACATGACTTCTAGAGCTCCCTGCACCCAGACATGCAGAAACTGGGAGAAAGAAGCCTTTCCAGACTCAGGGGCATGCTCAGAATGTATGTAACAGGTCTGATTTTACATCGTGCCAGAGAGCATCTCAAGGAATCTGACTCTTTTTCTGTTCCCAGGAAAAGACTAGCCAACATTTCAAAGAAGAGAAAACAGTCTAAATTGGAAAAGCTATGTACCAGCCTCAGCAGAGAAACAGCAGTCTACATGGAATAGCTGCTCCCAAAAATTAACATTACCATAGACTCTCATAAAAATCAGTATCATTTTAGGGACATTTAGGAACCAATTTTGCATTAAGCATTAACAGTTAATATGGAAGTTATTTATATATGAAAGGAGAGCACCTCTGACACTATACACTAACACAGCTCTTGAGATAAAGCAATGTTTAGAATTAGCCTATTGTATTTATTTTAAATACAGATCATTCTTGAAACCAGTTTACTTGAAACAGCAAACACTGCTTCTGTTCATTCACCAGCTAAAATTAACTAACCTGCCTGGTATAAGATACTTCAGTCATTGGAGCACATTAATTTATAACCTGTGCTTTTCCTGAGTTGTTTTTTCACTGTTATCAACATATGCAGTTCATCTCTTATACAGGAATAAAAAAGGAAAGTGAAAGCTAAAAGGATAAATATTTTCCATCTGGAAAGAAGACTGTATTGGAAGATTTCTATAAACAACTCACTGAGCAAAGAGATATTTACACTGTCCAAAGACATGGAAGTAACAGAGCAAGATTTTGTTAGTTGAAGACCATTAAAACCTGGCTTGGATCAAACAGATTCACTGTTACATAAACAAGGCACTAAGACAATTTATCCTACTCCACTGGTAACCACATTTTCAAAAAACATAATCATCATCTGCTGTGATACAACCAATGCATACAACTAACAAAATACAAAAAATCTTTGGTTGTTTATACTGCCAGTGATTTCAAGTCCTGTTCCATTTTGGCAGTTTTACAATTGCGGCTAGATGTACTGAAGTGGCATTCACTGTGAATTATATACAAATAACAATACACAAACACACTAAACACAGCTGTTGTCATTACAAACTTTTGGAAAATTTAATATCAGACAAGCACGTTAGCAAGGAACACCAGACATTATCAGTGCAGACAGACTCAGGACTGGTATGTACTCTATTCTGCCTGAAACTACTTAGGAAAAGTAAAGCTGCCTTTTTCATAGAGGTATCACAGAAATGCGCTTTCAGGAGTGATTTCAACACAAGAATTGTTAACAGTCGTGCATACTAACTTGAAATAATCTTATGTGATAGGAAATTTGGGACAAAAAGTGGAAATACAAGTGCAACTGTACATTCAAAGTTGCTTACTTATGAAGATATGTCAGAATAAAGAGTCTTCATTAACGGAAACAGAGGAAGGGTCTGTTGATGTAGGCAGACAAATAAAGCTTTTGCCTCCAAAGGAACTTCAATGTCTAATTCAAATCCAACTCCTGAAACTACATGTTAGAGACCCAGGTACACCTCTGAGGACAGCACAATGACAAGCTCGGGGCCACTCATCCAAGTGCTCTTCTCCTCAGCCCACATGATGAAATTCACACGAGCAAGCCCCTTTCATAACTTACTGAGTTGGGTCTTTTGAGTGACAAAGAGAAAACAGGCAATAGAAAATACATCATCAAAGTTTTTAATGCAACATTAGCTAGTTGGCACAATTTCTTACCCTGAACTGCCAAACCAGCCAGATGTATTGCTTGTTCCAGTGTGCAAGGAATGTTGCCCTCCAAGATATCTTTCTTTAATTGCAAGTAATACTGATACCTACATGGGGAAAAGAAAAGAAAAAGTTAACACAGGCTTCTTAATTAAAAAAGAAAGCAGAAGAATATGCCTGCATTGCCTATTCCTCTTTGCATTCCCAGTTTGTGTAGAGGGTAGTCTTCCTCATCATTCAGACCCACTACTTCAAGGCCTTTTTTTGAACCCTGCCTGCCTTTAACATATCATTCTAGAATCAGTGATCTTAAAACAGAGAATCTCCACAATTTCTATCTACTACCAAACCCTCTTTATTTTTTATTTTTACCTGCTCCTTCCTTAAAATTGTTATTACTGTCTCTTTACAATGTTCAGTAAACTGCTGCTGTATTGCTGCATTCTCTTTCAATAGACCTAACAATGTACATTCCCTCAATCCCAACAGTGACTTTCATTTCTGCATTATAGCTTCTGAGTACATTTTGTTCTCACTTTTAAGGCACCTTTTTTTCTTCTTTTAATCAAAGCTTTTCCTGCATCATCTCCTGTACATGCAACCACTACTAGCCGTACTGTTTGTCCACAGTCTGAGCCACTATTTGCCTGAATTTTTCTGCCCCTTTCAGCCACCCATGGAACTTTCTATCTGGAGCCCAAAACACCTCAAAATTGCCGTTACAGCTACAGACTTGGCCAGGGAGGACATTCGCCTTCTATAAGTCTAGTTTTTAAAAGTTCTTGACTTCCTCGTGTTGTATGTCAACTCTTGCGAAGTAAGGCTTTAATATTGAGAATGTGGAAGTATGTGCTATAATTCATTCCGTGATGAGAAAGGTCAGGTGAACTCTACAGAAATTTTATTCATGTTAATGGACAGCTCTCTTCCACCACTATTTACTGCCCTATTAAATACAGTGATAATTTATAAATATTGTTTAGACTCTTTGGGATCCTACTACAAAAACCCAGTATATCATATGACAGTACATAACATCCCTATATAACACATACAAGAACAGCTGGGACTAAACCCAGGCCTAAAAAAATGGAAAAGAAAAAGTCACCAAAAGGCATTTGGGGAAACAAGTCTTCCCAGTCAAGTAGTAGAATGTAAGCTCTTTCCATAGAGCTGTTATTAAAAGTAAACATACAGGTGAAGAATCTTAACACCACCTCGAGAGAGCACATCTTTTTATCTGTGACCTTTCCATTTCCTGGTGTGTACATTAAACATACAATTTACTTTAACATGTTCAATCTCATTCATATCAAAAAGGCATGAAAAAATCCACAGATTTCTGAAACTAACCCAGACCCTTACTATCATATATCAAAGCAAGCACCGTCCTCTAGGACACAAGTATAAAGCTGGCACATAAATTCCTGCTTTCTACCTGGCAGCACACTACAAAATTGTTGTTAAAGCTCCAGCATAAACATCACATTCTTTAAATAAATGCCAGATAAAACTATTCAAGGTTTTTTTGGCAGTTTAGCTATTCAATGCAACACCATGATATTTATCTTAATCTAATATATCTTAGTACACCAACACAGAATCTGAACCAGAGACTTTTATGCCAGTAAAATTGCTGAGAAATAGCACAAAACTTAAGAGTTTTCAGAAAAAGAAATCTTTCAGAAATTACAAATAAAACAAAAACTAAATCTTCCAAGCACTGAGCACTACATAACAGCACCAGTGTCTGTACCTGGTGACCCTGAAAAGCTTTCACAATTAGCAGGAAAGGTGTCTGGCAGGGTATTTTAGGAACAGAGTATGTAAAGACAGTTTCATGTAACCACAGAATAAATTAAACTAAAAAGGACCTCTGAGTGATCATCACTTCAACTCCCCACTCAAAGAAGGGCCAGCTTAAAGTTATCAGCTTAAATGGGTTAATCAATGCTAGAACATATTTTTGAAATAAAAAGTACCTGTTTGTAATCCAGCTACAGGTTTTGTGCTTATTTGCCTATTAAAAATAATCACTAAATCAGAACAACTATACACTTTAAGACATTAGAAGCCAACGTATATGCCCACAGGAGTAACTGGCCAGTATATATGCTCAATTTTATTTTTCCCCCTGCAGACAGCACCAATTATGTGATGTTCCCCAGTTTCACAGTAGAAATGTACAGATAATATTAGAATTAACATCCATATTTACAGCTCAGTGATACACCAAAAAAAAAAAATGACAAGCTGAAGTCTAGCCTGCAGCTTGACAATGTATTGTACTGAAAGCACAGAAAGCACTGAAAGCAAAACAAAGGAAAGCATAGCTCAATAAAATCTGCATGTGCTTTGTGCAGGATGGATGTCCACAAAAGCAACATATGGATCTTCAAAATGAAAAAAAAAAAAAAAAGTCAAACATGAAGGGACTAAAACAATTAAAAGTCTGACCATGCAAGTATGCCTGTTACTTAAAACAGGTATGAGCAGATTCCTAAGATCACAAAAAAGTTAGTTGCCTGCTTAGTTTATCACATATTTTAAATATTCCAAAGACGAATTAGCATAGACTTTGAACATAAATTCTGCCTAAAATAATTTTCATTTCTATAAAGTTAGGGGAGTGAAAAGCAGACAACTTTTAAATAAACCATACATTTCAGAACACTCAAAGCAAATTTATAAACACATAGACATTTATAGTAAGAAGTTTACCTGGTAATCTCCTGCTGAAGCTGAGAAACAGTAGGCACATAGAACACTACTCCAAAATACACAGTTGGCTCCAAGGCATATTTGTCCAGCTGCTTTTTCAGAGGCTTGTCCAAATCTACCCATCTGCGTTGATTCTGCTTATTATAATACCAGAGACTAAAATACGTAATCTGAAAAAGAGACATTTCAAGGTTGAAAAGTTAATATTGTGATATTAAATAAAATGTGTTGTATGAAAGTCTTGCTATTTAAAAATAAATGTTTTAAAACACTGACTAAGGCTATGGGTCACTGAAAACTTCAGAGAACTGCAGAGACATTTACCATAAAAAGCAGACATTACATCCAGATAACCAACTCATGTGTGTAAGGTCCCCACCTAAAACTGTACCAAACCTACTCTTTACTAGCAAGGAGTTCCTAACTCATAATTCTCTTGCAGCAATTCACAAATGCTAGTAGTAGGCATTCTTGTGTGACAGGAACTCTAAGGGAAGTGATGAAGGCAAATGGAAAATGACATGGGACAGCAGGAGAGTAAAGCACAGCTTCTCTGGAGACCTGGCAGGCAGGCTCACATGGGATGCTGAAGGACAAAAGAGCACAGGACAGCTGGTGAGCCAAAGCCAGGCTCATTAAAGCATACGCATGGCTCATCCCACGGGCAGGAAAATGACCAGATACAGCAGAGCAGGAAGATACCTCGCCTGAGCGGGCAGCTCCTGACCAAGCCAAAACACAACATACAGTATGCACTCCAACGGGCTGTCCCAAAAGGCCGAGGGATGTCAGCCTTGGAAGGTCAAAATCCCACTGGACAGCAAGCATCTTGAGCAACACAATGGTTTATTTGATCCTCTCCCAGAAGGTGTCCAGCTCAGAGTATTTTTCTCTTGCTCCACATTACAGTTCCAAATCCATACTGCAGAGTCACCATGTTAATTTAAATTTCTCCACTATGTTTAAACTGGTTGACATCTGCTCCCACAGTACTTATTTCATTCAGTTCTGGACCAGCAAACAGATGTGGACTGAAAATACTCATGTCATTATCACAGCAAAACTAGATAACATAATTAGAAATGTTTTAACCGAGGGAGGGGATAAGTGAATGTTACAAACTCCCATTTAGGTCTGTAGGTATTTACATGAAAATTCTCCAAGTCCTTGCTACATACACTTTATTGTATGTAGAAATTGTAGAAATACCAACACCTTTAATCCAATGTTTTTCCTTACATATTTTCAGACTTTTTAACTTACACAAAATAAAGCTTTTAAGGATGAACTTTTATAAAGTAGAGGAATACTTATCATAATGATTTTTATACAACAATAACTTCTGTGAATTAGACACAGAAAAATTGTCTACCTAGCAAAAAATGTATTTACTGTTGTTTTCTCAAAAGCTGTAGCATTTTGATACTCTGGAGCACAGATTTGAAACTCACTGGGGGGCAACAGCTCATAGCAGAAAAAGGTCACTTCAGTAAATTTCTGCAAAAATTTGCCCATATACACATCTGAAAATTCATATACATATATCTCCTTAGTTTATAGTCTAAAAAGGATGAAGAGTCCACCCTCATGGGATTCCAGATTTTCCTCACAGCTCTGACAGGCTATGTGTGCAACAACCTATCCCCAACTGCATGGACAGCAACTGAATCAGTGCTCCGTATCAGCACAGATCATTAAGTAATTTAAGGCACAAAAGTCAACATGTAGCATTAAATTAATAAAACCGTCTATTTCATAAAAGTATTTTCTCTGGGATATTAGCAAAACTAGGAAATTAGAGCCAATTCTAAGGCATAATGTTCCTTTGACATTGCATACTGGCAAAATGTACTTTTTTGCTGCTCTCTAAAGTAGCATAAACACAGTTCTAAGCGATTGTTGGTGGGTTTTGATGTTTGGGGGCTTTTTTTCCCCAAAATTTACCAAAACATTATCTGAGTTAAAATTACTGTTGCCATATAATTGTAAAATAAGTATTCACAAAATAAAAAATAACTATCTTCAGACAAAGTCTGCCTATTTCACCTTAAGATGCCTTCTATAAACTCCGAAACAACTCTGGCTCACAGTGATAAAAAGACAGCCTGTAATCCAGCAAATCAGTTGAATTAGAACTGTTCATCGAAGAAAAAAGAATGTTTTTTCTATATAGAAGAAGATATCTAGAGAAAGTGCAGAATGGGAAAGCTTAAAAATCATGATAGAGAACCAGACTATTCCCAAATTAGAAACAGACTTCTCTGTAAAGCAAATTCTGCAAACCAAATTTTCTACAGGTGGATACTGTGTGATCATCACTTTTAAATTCTGAAAGCCAAGAGTCAAATTTAGGAAGTCATAAATACTCTGAGTTTCAAGAGGACAAAAGAAATATGGCTCTGAATATAAATAATACAGACAACACTGATTTCTAAATTTCTCAGCCCAGGCACATAAAGTTTGCTGATACCTTAAAAGACATTTTATTTCCATTCTTCAATCCCCCAACCATTAGATTACCTCCACCACCCCACAAGGATATTCTCAAGACAGTATCTTAAGATACCATAAGATGTTAGGGAAAAAAACCCAAACAGTAGCACCACAGAAATGCCATTACGAAAGAAATATTATGTTCACTGCAACATCACACATGGAAAAGGATAAAATGTACTGAATGACTGACTACTCCTTAATCCTTCCTGCAGACTGAATAAGGAAAGGAATGCATGTAAAAAGGTGTACTTCTCTTTCATCACAAGACTGTTAATACCATGTAGGCAGTCACAGGAGCCAAAGACAGACTATGATGCTGATGTTCTGTAACTTCTGAGTGTTATCAATGCAATGCATGTTTAATGGAGCACAGTAAGTAAAGTAGATGACAAAAAAACTAAAAACAACAGTTAAAGTTGAACTATATGCCATGAGCTACCTGATCTCACTTTGTAAGAAAAGCTCAAAAAAGAAAGCCGCCTGCTCTGGCCCAGCCCACTTGTCTGACAGGACAACCACATCAGCCTCGGGCTGAGCACCATCTAAAATGTGGAACCACAACATTCTGGGCGAGAGCAGTGGCCATGGCAGAGACTGAAAGCAAAGGGAACAGCTACAGCTGAAAGACTTCTATAAAGGACATCACACAAACACGTTTACAGATCAACGAAAAATACACCAAAAAAGGTATAGCAATTGTTTGAATAACTCACCTGCAGCCTTAGTGTACTAAAATCTCATAGAAACAGAGGTGTGTAACAAAGGCGAGGAGAAAAACACCACAAACTTCTATTAACATCACCACTGTTTCAAGCTCTCTGGTATAAGATACTCCTGGTTCTACACCCTGAATCTAAACTAAATGTATAGACTATTTTAAGGCATGATGATCACTTAAGCAGATCTATTTCTTTGAAACACTGACTGCCTTTTCCTGCCTACACACAGAATCAAGCAGTTACTGGCACAACAGGCTAAGAAAAATGTTTCCATGTTTTAAAAATATCCTCTGGAATCCAGCATATCTTTAAACAAGCCATGCAAAATACTATAGACCAAAGCTGGTCTTCTGTCTTCCATGCAAACCTTTCACTTCACTTCAAGGGCAGAATTTGATCCTGTGAGTTTTCAGAGGAGCTTATGCACCCTAGAATATTCGCACTGATTAAAATAGAACCCACTTTTATTCATTGCTAAAACATTTTATTATTAGCAGCTCAGGACAACATCCAGTGCTAAAAAGAATGGCATGACATAATTCTTAAAATATGTTAAGCTGTTAAGATTAACACCACTTTGAGGTTCGTTTATTTTAGTGACTTATTCATGACCCAACCCCTCTGAAGAAAATCAAATAGAAAGAAAAAGAACATATAAGTTCTGCACAGTTACTTTCTATCAATTTGCTTTCTGACATTAGAGACAGTAAATATTTTTGCATAAAATTTCAAGAGCAATCAAAAATACAAAGTACTAAAAGCCCCACACAGTATTTACAGGTCACAAGTTGGTAGGAGTGGAGTGACTTCATGATTGAAGTCAAACAGACTTCCTAAGCTAAGCAGAGGAGTTTCAGCAGAAAACTAAAACTACACAAAACTACATTACTGCAGGTGACTGTATTTGATCTTTTTGCATGATATACAGTGAAAGTCACAGAAGTGGGGCTGATCAGCCTTAAGAAGAGACTAAGTAAAATTTTACTGTGGACTGCAATTGCCTAAGAGCAGAGTATGGAGAAGACAGAGCCAGTCTTCTTGTAAGTAATCACTGCAAGTATGAGAAGCACTGGGGACAAGCTGCAACATGGGAAATTCCAATTAGATCAGGAAAAAAAATTCACAACAAGACTAGCCAAACACTGGAACAGATAGCCCAAAGAGCTGTCAAATTTCTATCCTTGGAGGCACCTGGGTGGTAAACTCACCCAGGCAACCCCTGAACCACCTGAGCCTCCTGAGCAGAGGGGTAGGACCATGCAACGCTTGGAGGTCCCCTGAGGCATAGAAGTATTCAAAATTTACTTCAACCGTACATATTTAATAATATATTCTCCAGTTAATTTCCATATCCTACCTTATAAATCTTACTAAATATGTCATAGGTTACAAATAGACTGGAAAAGAGAATTGTTTTCTTATGGTTAATACAGTGCGGTTAATACAGTACAAGGCCAATTAATGCATTTGGCTACCTGCCTCAAGGGTACCTGATGAATCACCATCCTAAGGTAAGAGGCAAAAAATTAAAAAGGAGAAAACAATAGCAAGGTTTACAGAAGAATGTAATCAAGATATATTTTCAGGTTTTTCCTCTTTTACACTGGTGCATACAAATAAAACATAGCATAAGATTTTCCTGATCAGATGCTGAAAACGCCTTTTCATTATGGAAGGATAAGCACTGCAGTCGAACTCATAAAATCCCAGTTAGCCCAAGGGCTCCACCATGTCTAGCTTTATTATATGCTTGGATACAGAACAGCTCCTGCTATCAGGATACCACAGTTTAAATAAACCACATGCAGGAGAACTGGGTCAATAATCTTGTACTAAGCACAACTGCCAGATACCAAATGAAAGTTTTACCCTACACCCAATGTTAAGAGCTACTGGAGACAACACACCTTGAAAATTCTCCAGAAACTCCATTCTTATCACAGCAGACAACCACCTCCACAAAACTTCCCAGTCTCTAGCAGAGAAAGGACTTGGAGCAGCCTGGACTGGCCAGTGTACAATATCCAAGACTTCCTGGAAGTGGTGGAATAAAAAACCTCTGCAAGTCTCATCATGTACCAACCACCAAGTGGAAAGTTGCACTTCTCTACATACTACCATGACCAATTCTCCTTATAGAAATAGGAGGACCACCCTCCCTTTCCCCCCCATATTGAAGCTATTTACTTTAGGGTACCTTTGCCTATACTGTTGCTGTTCTAGCACTGACAAGCTCTTCAACTGCAGCTGTAGGAGGGAATATTTAGCAGAGTAGCTATATGAATAAAGAGACGAGTAATTTTAAATCTTAGTTCTTTCATAATGGAAACTTTTTTTCCAACACTCACACATACAGTTATTTTCTCCTAACAACTCTAGTATGGATTTCACAAATGTTATTTTTGAAAAGTAATTGCCAATTATAGCTTAAAGCAAAACAGAAAGGGTAAGAAATAAATAAATCAATACCTTGCAAGGTAATTGGATGCACAAATCACAATACACTGTGTTTTACACTCTCCAAATATCTTGAATAAACAATCTTCTGACAGGCGAGGAAGACTCATCAGGACATTTGGCAAAGGTAATATGACTAATTTACAAGCTAAAGAGCCACACATTCATACTGCACAGAAAACACGATACCCAAGACACATTTTAACCTCTTGCAGAAATAGGTCAGTTATCAACATGACCCAGAAATGCAGAAATATACTCCTTTTGAAAAAAAAATATTACTTTTTCCCATCACTGTTCAAGGCTCTGAGAAGGATAAACTCACATAACTGCTTTTGCCTCCCACCTTACACATCATTGACATTAGAAGAAGTATCATGTCCCCATTCATCAGAAGTTTAAATTCTGATTGCTTAACTAAAGGGAAAAGACAGATTTCAAAGCAGTCTAAAAATACTAAACAATAAACGAATGCCTTTGCTTCAGAAGCAAACTGCTTTTGTCAAAATTGGTATAAAACTGCAGCAATTCACAGGCATTATGGTAAAAAAAAATGCAGTTAAGTGGTATATTCGACTTCTGGCATAACTTTATAAAAATGCTAAAGAAATCATGGGCAAGGATCACTAATTGCCACTATTGTTTTCAGGGAAAAGCCTTAATTTTGTGCTGCTTAGTATAGTAAGACTGAGTGCAAATCCTTTACCTGAATGTGTATTTTTTTTTTTTTCCCAGAGAAAGGAGGAACTACAGTAATTGCACTGAGGCAGTTACTGATTTTTGCCCAACTGCTCTATCCTTTAATTTATCTTGGTTCCTGAATTACTTTATCACACTCTTATAATTAATATATGTTTTAGATGGATTCAAGCTTGCTTTTCAATAATGTAGCATCTTTTAAACAACTCAGGTTACACACTGAAGGTCTGCATTCTTATACATTCCTCCATGTCAAGTTCTGCTTTCTTAATTTTAAGGAAAATTTGGTTCAGAGAAGTAACCATAGCAGTTCAACTATGAGCACTCCTTCTTCTCTTATTTCTGCAAGCATCAGCTAAAATGTTGTCAGACTTTGATCCAAGGCATAAACATAATTATGTTAGTGACCCCTCTGTCATGGCGTGGCCCAACTTCTATTTGTCAGTCCATGTGGTTACTAATACATATAGACATAAGAATATTTACAGTGCACTTGGTCTTATTTTAAGAACATTCTTTTCATAAGCAAAACACATTAAAGAAACCATTAAAATTAATTAAAGGTATTTTTTGATGTTTTCTCCAAAAAAGATCTGATGTTTTAGAATTTACAGCAAAGTTTCATAGCATAGTTCAAGCATTTCTGAAGCACTGTTTCAGAACTTTGAAGTTATTCAGGATCCAGATAACCTTGGTTCCTTTTCCTATTCATGTCCAAAACAAACACAGGAACTTGCATATGCACAACACATACTCTCCACAGAAGCTCCCTACCATTCGTTCTTATACTTGGACTCTATCACAAATCTCCAGCTAAGTCAGACTCTGCTTGTACACAGTAGCAGACTTTGCTCCTTCTCTCTGGTTTAGAAGTGTTATCAGAAAACAAAACAAAAAACCCCAAAAACCAAGAAGAGAAAGACACCAGTTATAACATCCTCTGCCAAGCCTAACTAGCTTATATACCTAGCTATATTACAATTTTTAAAACTCTGTATTTTCAAGGATTTCCTTTATATACTCATGCCCTAGATGCAAGATTAGCAGTGTTGCACAAACTTTATAAGGTAATTAACAAGCAGGGCTCTCAGCAGTTTTTCAAAACTTGTGATTCCAGAACAGTTTTCTGTAACAGCTTTTTGCATAAATCAAGTTTGGTTATAGTTCTCTCACAGGATAAAAGACAGACTGTATTACAAAGGGTAAGTAACTTAGGTTCATTGTTCCCTCTGGCTTCACTCCCCAGTTCCTCAGT
Organism: Origma solitaria; assembly: GCA_013397895.1. Classification (NCBI taxonomy): domain Eukaryota; kingdom Metazoa; phylum Chordata; class Aves; order Passeriformes; family Acanthizidae; genus Origma; species Origma solitaria. The sequence goes on from VZRL01003807.1 coordinate 1,661,342, forward strand.
TTAAGAGAGCTGGATTACATACTCATTCCTGATGAGTCACGTTCTAGGAATACCAGAAGATATTCAGTTTAATGAATTCATTTCACTTTTCCATAAAGTTTACCATTCAGTAAAAAAAAATAAAATTGTCGACATGTTTAAATCTTCTTAAACCCTTCCTATGTGTCCATAATAATATACAACTGGGAAATTGGGAAGTACTAATTAGAAAATTCAAAGAAAAACAGTGTTTTGCCATGCAATGCACAATTTGAAGATTACTCATTTACATAAGGATCTGTTAAAACAAATATCTTAAAAGATGGCACACCATTAAAAACAGTTCATTTCACTGTCCAAATTCAGTAGTTCCAGACTACACCAGAGAGAAAGAGGTATTTACAAATGTTATCACTGAATGTGTAAAAAATGGTAGAGATTCCCCTAATGCCTCATGCAATAAACTGTTTTGAAGATGCTTGGGAACTGCTTGTCCTAACTGCGTAGGCCATATACAGTAATCTGAAACTGATACCTAGGATTTGAGAATGGTCCTGAGTTTCAGTATTCAAATAAACAGTCATACTTTCCTGTTTAACACTTGGAATTCAAATTCATGCTTTAAGGCTGCTCAGTGCACTAAACATTTGCAACATCTTACAGAAATACTTTGTAGTTTACAGTATCAAAGAACTGAAGCTGTTTTTGCAGAATTAAGGAAAGTGCTGAACACAGTTTTCCTTCTGAAAACTTTCTACCAAGCAAGCAGTCAGGAATGATCCAGTATCTGCTTGGCAAATCTGACTATTTAAAGGCAGAACAACATTTTTTAAATGCAAGCTCTGGAAAGTAATTTATATCCCTATTTTCCATTCCCTTTTATTGCAACACATTTTCCTGCCAAAATAATCCATGCAAGAATGCATGACTGAAGGAATCTGCTCAGAGTTCAATAGTGTACTGTCAACTCCCTTAGTCTGATATATGACTCTTAATTGAGGGAATTGCATCTCTTGCTCTCTTTTTTTTTTGTTTTTAAAAAGATTTTTAGAAGTGGTTCCAAAGAAAGAGATAATGAAGAATAGCTGAAAAAAACTGCATCTCCAGCACTCTGTGACTAGTTCAATAAAAGCTAGCAGTCATAATTCAGGAAGACAAAACCTCTGCATTTTGCAAACAGTAAAAATTCTATACTTGCTGTGACTTAGAAGTTACATCTGAAAGTGGATAGATAAAATTGGCAAACTCTATTCACACAACAATAACGGAATTCTAAATATACAATATCTGATGTGTTCTAAGTAAACGCTAAGGCTACAAGTGTAGCTAGATTCTCCCTTTGCTAGAAGGAGAAAGATTAAAAAAAGAAGGCATACCCTTGCAAGTACTGCATTTTCCAAAATAACTGTACACTACAAAAAAGTTTGGAGACTACAAGAATGCATATTGCAATTGAAACCAACCCTAATAAACAAACCGTTATAGATTCATGGCTTCACATCTATTTTGTTTATTTATTATTCCCCAAACAGAAAAAATAAAAATATTTCTGAAAACAACTGACTATATATAGCATTTCTCACTGAGGAATCCTACAGTAATGCATGCTGTGTAAAGTAATAAATGTTTGCAGGACTGAGTTCTAAATATATTTGCTCAGTATTTCAGCAAAGTTACAAACAGTCGCCATTGCTTGACAATAAAAAGATAACATTGTAAAAGACCATTGTTATAAATGCAAATATTTATTATTAGGCAATTATTTTCACAATTACTCATATTTTGGTTAACTAAGTCCAGGGTTTTCATCCTGTATTTGAATCCCATAGTTAAAAGGTCATTCTATGGCAGACCATATAACAGAACAAAAGCATATTTTTCAGAACAATGTTAGCAACAATAAACTTCTATCACTAGCTTTATCTCTCCTGCCCTGCAGAAGTGCACATGCTGTCACAGTTCAACGTCTCCAAAATGAAATAAACTAAACCTTTTGAGACTATAGTGGGAAATGTCAATTCACCCAGGACTGAGAGCATTCAAATACTGCATTCAAACCACCTCTGCTCAACAACTTTATAAAATAATGACATTGGTTCATATGTTGGTAATCTGTGTAGATTTCTACTAACATTTCACAGCTCAGCATTTCAGAAGGAATTCACTCAACACAGGAGATATAGGAATAATCAGTAGATGTGTGGAAGAGTAAAGTTCAGTTCCAAAAGAATCCTTCAAAATATGAAGTAAGGAATTTTTGGGGAAAAAGTCAGGTTGAACAGATATTTTCATATTCAACTAGCACAAACCAGGTTTCATTATAAGACCAGCACTCAATCCATAAGAGCTCCAAGACAGTGTCTGCAAATATATTTGTGGTATTTAAACAAGCAAGACAAACAGTTGATCACTGGTACACTTATCAAATTTTGTGCTTTAGATTCTTTTCACAGCACTAATCCATTAGGAAAAAAAAACCACATGCACACAAATAACACTCTGTCTTTTCCCTAGCTAAAAGCTGACGCAAGTCTTAGCAGTAATTTTTAACCATGCTGCTTAGGTAGAAATTATTTTCTTGCTTTGTGCGTTTTTTTAAGCAGAATTGTCAGCATTGTAACGTTTAAGAAACAGTTTCTTTGTTTATCATTCTAAGCTTTTATTCACCGACACTTCTCACATTTCCTCCCCCTGAACATTTCCTAAGCTCTGTAACACAAGTTTGCATCTGTTTTGGAGCAATCCAAGTCGCCATAAAGACCAGAAGGTGAAGAAACAATGGGAACACAGGATAGCTGCTCCAGGAAATAAGCTGATTGCCCTACATGGTAAGGGTTTACCACATAGGGCATCTAGCACCAGAAAATAAAGTTATGCCTTCACTTGACGACTCACTTACCTCCCGCAATTCAAGCCTCTGAGCCACGGCTTCCAGACTTTCCTGGCCCGTGCTTTCCACCGACAGTGTGAACTCCACGAATTCATTGTTGAGCAGCTGGATACGAGCCACCAAGCAACTCTTGCTGGATACTGTGTAACGTCGAGTTCGTTTCAATTTTAACCCAAAAGGCAGAGGCATCTTCTTTTTCCCCCAGAGATGGTTAGTGATAAAGAGCTACTACCACTGAGACCTTGAGAGGGTCTATCTGGTCTCAAAAGGTAAGGAGCTGTAAAGTCTCCAGAGATCAACCAGCAGCAGCAGTATCCATTAAAGCCAAGCAAGTTTTCCACCAAGAGACAAGGAGAAGAGACATCCACTGGAGTCCTAGTAAGGAATAAAAGAGAAGAAGAAGAAATACAAGAATCAGAAATACTTTGACTGAAAGGGGAATGGTAACATGGGAAAAATAACATGTATATTTTTTCTAAATCTAAATAATCAGTCTACCTTTCCAAAATGCAGAGCTGTTATGTATTCAAATAATGAAGTAAGTACCAGTTTCTGGTTTTTCCACAGACGACATTGGTTTTTGGCAAGTTGATCTCTTTTTTTTAAAACTTGCAAGTGAATAATGAGTTAATCAGGTGTGACTGCAGTGTCTTAAAATAAGTATTTATAAACTGAATTGGTATTTAAATGAAATATGTCTACGAAATCTGAGTTGCCTAAGGTATTTGTAATACAGAACAAAGACATTTTCTTTAAGAGCAAATCCAGCAATCTGGATTGTTTTTCAGAGCATCCTGCAGCCTCAGCCACTATCTCCTGTTGGATTAAGCACCAAACAAAGCCCCATAAATGATAAAGGAGAAAAAAAGAAAGGCAAAGGAGGCATTAAAACTCACACCTTATCTATATCCTACCAGACAATTAAAGTGCAATTCCTCTACTTTTCTATGGATTACAGCAAACTGGACCATTATTCCGTATGCTAAACTGCTGTATGACGCTTCAGGTTATGCTTTGGCTCGCCAAGAGAGTATGTGAATTCTGAGAACCATTTATTTTCTAATTTTTATTTGAAAAACATACTCTTACGCAGACTACAGGTAGCCACCCATTTCCCCACCTTTTGCAAACACCTTCACGCCTCCTCTCCTGTCAACTCCATCCCAAGCTTTGCCTTTCTCCTTCTCCTTTCCCAAGTGTTTTCTTACCGCACGCACCCTAGTCTGTGAAACTTTCCATAGCGCCACGGCAAGGTTCGGGCTGGAAGGCGCCTTAAAGCCCACGCAGCTCCTGGCCGCTGCCCCGGGCAGAGATGCCATTGCCTAGGTCAGGCTGCTGTGCCCCGGGCTGGGCTGGGCTGTGCGGGGCGGTGGCGGGAGCGCCCCCGGTGCCGCTCGGGACAACGCCGCGCCGCTTCCTGGCGCGGGCAGCGAGCGCTGCCCGTGCTCCGCTAGCGGCACTGCGGCTCCGAGCGAACGGGGAAAGAAAACAGGCGCCTACTTTTCTTAATTTTTTTTTTCCCAGGCTGGTATGTATTAGTAGCGCATATTAAAAGGTATAATTTTATTTCTGAGGACTCTCAGGATGACCAGGCAGGAGTAACGTGAGGATGTAAGTTTCTTTGGAATGGAGGAACCGGAAGAAGTAGTTTTCTTAGCACACCTGTTTTTAAACTCAAAGGTATAGCTGTAAACAAACAGATAACACATTCTCCCTCGGCATTTATACACCCACCTAGAAACGTATCCAATGTAACCACAACTCTTTGGGTCGAAAACCGCGTATCAGACTCTACTTCTCAGCTAGCAGCACCACAAAGAAGAAAGGAAGGTGGAAAGATATTGAAGGCCTAAAAATGGGGGAAAAGAGGAGGCAGCATGGCATTTTTCCTCAATGACATCTTTGCAACCCTACTCCAAAGAATGACCACAAGCATATTTCATAAAGCTTCATATGAAAGTTTTATATTCAATAAAAATGTCATTTTCATAACCTTCACCTCCCACTCCCCCCTCAATTATTGTTTCTGATAATCTTGAAGCAGTTCTACCACTCTACACAATCCCCATTCTCAACAGATACCACCTAAAATCTTAGCTCAATGAGGAAACAATCCTCACCTAAACACCAACTAATTTATTTTTGGGTGCAGCTACAGAATAAATAACAGCAGATAACAACACGTTGCCCTGAAAAATTTAGGGATACAGAGGGAATCCTCACTTTATTACTCACTCTGCACTTTGATCCTCCAAATCCAGCCCTGCTTGAACAGCATGCAGGGAATGCTCTACAGACAGAAGTTTTTAGTCCCCTGTCCACTGCCAGCAGAATCTTGCACTGGGTTTATTCCTGGCAGAGTAACTTTTGGCTAGCTGACCTCAGCTCACGTCCCCGAGGCCCATTTTCCAATACATTCTTTGCACAGTTAGGTGTTTCCTTTGGTGCTACAGCAATGAGGGAAACCAATTTACTCCTCTCTGAAAGCTAGTCAAAAAAGCAGAAGTTTTAATCTCAGGTTTGATAGAGTACCACTGAATATGAAAGACTTTCAATGTTTTATACCCATACCAAGGCCCTTAGAAAAGTACTCTAAGAGCATGGGAAAAAAAAAAATCACTAACCAGAGGTTAACCTGACAGGTGAAATTTCCAAACCATCTAATGAGGCAGCCTCAGACTTCCAGTTTTTTCACTATGTAAACAAGTAACAATGCAAACGTAGGAAGGAAGTTTAGAGCAGAATTTTCAGAATGTGCTAGCCAGGAGCATTCTCCAGCTTATGATCCATTGTTTGCATTTAATGCTCCACTGAGCATCTACCCTAAATTAGTTCATTTTAGTACATCTGACATAATCTTCATGACTTCTGAAACCCACTTATAGTAAGAAAAACTTAAGTAATTAACTTCCAGACCACATCATGAAAGATCAACTAAAAAAAATTCCTAACATATAACAGATATTGTAGAATTAAGGCAAGTTTGCTGAATAACACTGAGGTATCATTCAGTATCTTCTACTGCTAGCCATGTGTAGCTCTTGCAAACACAGCTGTGCTGGTTTTATCCAGCAGCTGAGCATTCTGCAGTCCCAGGTGCTCTCAAATTCGCCTGCTCATTACTTTACATTCTTATCTACCTGCATTGTTTTAAGCTACTTTAGCAAAAACTCATGGCTATGTACTGCCAGGAGTTACAAATCCAACTGATGACCTTTACAATAACAAGCCTTTATTTACCAAGCCTGGAATTTTCATGCAACAGCTAAAAATGTCTTTAGTGGCCAAACTTTGTACATTTATATTTCAACAGAAACCTGTAGTTTCAAAAATGCAATATTGGAATTTCAGCAACGTGGCTGTGACTAATATGTGATTACTGAGCACTGTGGTATCTTTCCCCTTTACCTCCCACTCCCCCCTCAATTATTAGCATTTTACTTTACAAATATTTTTAAATAGTCTGCATGAATGACAGTAATCAAAATAAAACTGCAATATATGATGGTGGAAAAGGGTTCCAATTGCTTCACATTCTTGAAATACATGTATTTATTTCAGAAATATTTGGGCTGCCAAAAAACTAATCAAAATACTCCACCCTCTCCTTGTTTTACCAGTTAATCTTTGACATGACTCTTGGACTGAGAGAGAAGAGTAAGTGCATATTTCAAACTTCCCCTACCTCCAGAATCACAGTCCCACAAGCTTTTACTTTTCAAAAAGTAAATGACTGAAACTCTTCAGCCTTACGGTACACGACAGAGAAGATCACCTGCTACGGTTTTACTGTGCCCGCTGTTTTCCCCTTACCTTGCACCGTGATCCAAAGACACCGGGTCTCCTTTCACATACGTGTAGCCGAAAAAAAACCCCAACACTCCAAGACTTGTTCTCCCGGAGCCATCTCATCTGTATTCCTCGGGAACTAACTTACTGTGCTCCTCTTGTCCAAAACAGCTGCTATCTCGGCTAACCCACCTTCTTCTCAGATCACTCATAGTGAAAACATTCCTCACTTCCTGTCTCAAAAAACTTGCTCTGGATATCATTCCACTCGGTAAAGAGCTGGGGGGGTGGAAGAAAATACTACAACAAAATAAACGTGTGCCGGCCAGCTCTCCAGGCGGCCTCTTTCATGTGACGCTGTGCCGCATGAGCGCAAATTGCGTTCTCAGGAATATTTTCAAATCGGCCGTCCCTGGGTGCCTCTGTGTGTGTGCATTTAATTTCTTTTCCTGGAGGCGTTCCCCTCGCTCTATCCATGCGGAAGGATACGCTGAAAGAATTAAAGCGAAGGCCCGTATGCTTGTAGCCCATTACCTCAGAGAGTTGGAATGCCTGGCAGGGAGAATGTCAGCAATGAACAGCTGCTTCTCTGGCTACAGGGGCACTACAGAAATAGGGGTTACAACAAATAGCAGGCAATCCTTGCTTTTTTTAATCATATGATTGTTTATTTTAAGCCTTTCCAATAAAGGCAAATATCTTACCAAAATTCTGTTGGTCTTATTTTCATGCAGCTTGGAAATATTTTCAAGGTTTAATCCCTACGTGCGTTACCAAATGACCTATGGACATATATTTATGTCCTTGCAAAGCTGTTGGTGAGATACACAGCAAAAAAATGCAGACTAAAAGGCTGATCTTTCAGCCCTTGTCTGCGCTTAAAATCTCCCAAAAGTGCCAGCAGAAATTATACCCCTAATAACTGTCTTAGCAAGCTTTAAATTAATATACAATCAGGAATATTTACAGTGTTTTACTAACGCAAACACCGTAAGAGGGGCTGTGCTCCAGTCTCACAAGTATATGAAGATCTCCATGTGTTCGTGTGCATGTGAAATCAACAACTTTTGCATGCAATTTGAAATATTATGGCTCTCCACATTGAGTGAACCAGGCAAAAGTATATACAAACTTGGAACCAGTCAGGGATGAGGAAGAAGGTAAAGTGAGTATGTGAATGCTGACTAATAACTGTAAAACCTAGAAAGTGTTTTGGTAATGTGAAGTGCACAAACATGCTACTGTCTGAGCAGGTCTAACCTGCAGGTCAACTATGCAAATAGCAAGTTGCTCACGAGGATACTAATCTCAGCTGAAATATGTAGGTAATTTTATACTATAATCAATTCTTTTGAGTTATTTCTCCTGGACACAATTGTCTTTCCCAAGATCAGAAGGAGTATCTCTTTTTTTTTTCCCCTCCATACATCAGCCATAATTATGATAAGCAGTCCATAAGCAGTAGATAAAACATTAGTTTGGGGGAATCTTATGTTGAATAAAATAAACTAACCTTGAACTAACTTAAATGGATACCCTTTTCTAAAGGTCTCTGCTAGAGGACAGAACTGCATTTACTTGCTGGAGTAAACTGACTGATACAATGTATGAAAAATCCTAGCCATGAAAATTTAGAGTTACAGAGGCACCCCCTTCTATTTCTAAACAATTCATACTGGAGACAAAGTCTGAATTCTCTTATCTGTGACATTTCCTATTCTAATTCATCACACCCTTTTCCTGCCTGATTCCCTGTCTAGAACTCGCATTTATTAGACTCTCCTTGCTTTCCATAGTTGTTTCTTGCTACGTTTTCATGTTTTTCATTTGCATTAAAGACAACACCTTATGTTAAAAGAGACAGCTAGGACATTGTCACTATGCACCTCTGCAGCCTACATCTTCTTTTGAAGCTCATCACATTTTTATTCACAATTTTTTTTCTTCTGCTTTTTTTTTCCTTATAACCCCAGTTTGTATCCTAATTGTGTGTTTTTCTGCACTTTCTCCATTTTGCCCCACCTCAATTTTTTAATCTCCCTGGCTCTATATTACCTGATTTGCTCCAAATATCAACTCTAACAGAAGGGACAAAGAGACAAAAACATCCATGAACATGCAATGGATGTAGAGTGATTACCTCGGGGCACAATACTGAGCTTCTGCTTCACTCTTCAAGCCCTGGTCAACACTCATGACATTCATGGTTCTTGACCTCATCTTTGCCGTACTCTTTACTCTGTTGTTGAAATTTATGTGAGGAAATTAATAATATCCCACAGCTGAATTTTGCACCCCTTGTTCTATAGGTACAAAGGAAAGTTTCTGCCCATTGGGTTGAATATGACCTGCCCATAGTGGATCAGGGATAAACCTACTTTTTTTCTTATTGAATCCTCCCTTTTGAGACAGGTTTTTGTAGGGTTGTTTTTTTTTTTCATCTTGGTCCAAATGTGTGACTGCAGTTGAGTGTATCAGCCAATACGTTGAAGGTTAATGCGAATATTCACCTTATTTCAATTCTGGAGAAACTGCCCAGCATCAGGTCTTTGTATTAACTAAAAGGAAAAGAGAAAATTGGAAGTGAGCCAAACAGGAAGCAGAATCAGCCACCCTCCAGGCAGAAAAGTGGTATGCAAGTATATACTCCTTAGCCTAGTGAAGAGTTACCCATTTGTGATAAAAACACAGGCAGGATAATCCAGAAACTGCTAGTTAAAGGGGTTTTCCCACAGAACTGAAACAATAAACAAGTCATGTGGAAAAATATCTTAATTTACACCATGCAAAATACTGACTTCATGAACTGAAAAGTCAGAATATCTCTAATTCTAAATGTGAAAGCTGTTCTCTAAACAAATTCCGTGTATTCATCACGTTTTGGCTCCTAAGCCTTCCTGTTCTTCCATCATTCTATTTCTTATTTGTGAAAAAGCAAGAGATGGCTGGGCCTTTATGCATTATTATGTATTTTCGATGGTAGTAGAAAGGAGTGCCAGAAAAATGACCATACCATACGTCTGTTGCTTGAAGCCTGCAATTTCATGCATGCAAGAATCATTTTTACTTACAAGGCACTGTAAAGTGTTGAACATGTTCTACTAAGTAACTAATTAAGGTTATAATATCTTCCTATTAGAAGAAAACAGGCAGTTCTGCTACACAGAATGTAGTGCTGCACTTGAAACAGTGAGTTCCTGTTGTTATTTGCAAAGGAAACTTTTTTCAAACACAGTATCTCTTCCTAAGTAAATCCTTTACTTATGAAATGGACTTAATTCCTGTTTCTGTACTTCAATAATTATTTTTGTTGTTCTAATAATAAAGTAGTACAAAATATTTGAAATCTCAAGAAAGAAAATGTGTCTCTTCAAGGTTAAAATGGAATGGTGCAATTAAACTAATTTGGTATTGGTTCCCTCTCACAGTAATACCAACATATTATAAGTGGAGTCAGGCAAACAGCTCAGATCATTAGCAATAATTAGTCTAAGCTATCTCAGTATGATGTTTGATTTATATTAGGAACAGTGATGCAGAAAGGGATTAATACAGCTGTTAACTACAATGCCTGGAGTTTATTTTAACCAGTGGCATTACTTGTAAAAGACCCTTTATCTGTAGGCTGGGCTTTCTATAATGTTACTACTCACTAAATCAGTTGAAGTGAATCTGGGTCATCGGTGCAAAATATAAATGGTTTGCCTCAAACATTACTTCTGTTTTGCTTACTATTATGCTTACCTTGTAGGCTTTTCTCCACATAGTTATTCGTCACTGCAACTGATCCCTTGTAGCAGTAAGAGCAGCAGGTGCTTATACTGGGTGTGTGTGGCAGGTTTTGATAGTGGAGGAGCTGCAGGGGTGACTTCTGTGAGAAGCTGCTGGAAGCTTCCTCCATGTCTGGTAGAGGAAATGCCAGCCCATTCCACGATGGACCCTCCGTTGGCCAAGTCCAAGCCCATCAGTGACACTGGTAGCGCCTCTGGGATGACAAGAAGGGTAGAAAAGTTGCGCAGAAGCAAATTTTAGCTGGAGAGAGGAATGAAAATATGTGAGAGGAACAGCTCCGCAGGAGCCAAGGACAGTCCAGAAGGAGGGGCAGGAGGTGCTCCAGGCACGGGAGCTGAGATTCCCCTGCAGCCCCTGGTGAAAACCATGGTGAGGCAGCTGTGCCCTGCAGCCCACGGAGGTCAGTGGCAGAGCAGAGATCCACCTGCAGCCCATGGAAAACCCCACACTGGAGCACATGGATGCCTGGAGGTTGTGACCCTGTGGGAAGCCCATGCTGGAAGAGGCTCCTGGCAGAACCTGTGACCCTGTGAAGACAAGCCCACGCTGGAGCAGGTTTGCTGTCGGGACCTGTGACCCTGTGAAGACCCACACTGCAGCAGCCTATTCCCGAGGGACTGGCTGTACCCGTGGCACAGATCCATGAGGGGCAGTTTGTGAGGAGCTGCCTGCATCCCACGGAAAGGACTCACACTGGAGCGGTGAGTACCCAGCCTGTGTGGCAGACTGTTCCCCTGGGAGCAGGAGGGAAGGAAGCAGTGTCAGAGACAGGAGATGATGAACTGAGCGTAACACCCATTCCTGTTCCCATGTTGAGGGGAGACAGGCAGAGAATCAGGAGTAAAGTTAAACCCAGGAAGAAGGAAGGGGTGCAGGGAAGATGTTTTAAGATTTGGGTTTATTTCTCATTATCCTACTCTGATTTGACTGGTAATTAATTGAACTAATTTTCACCCCAGTCTTTTTTGTCCATGACAGTAATCAGTGTCCTTGTCCTCAACACGAGACTTTTTGTTATATTTTCTTTCTCCTGCCCTGCTGAGAAAGGGAGGTGATAACGTGCTTGTTTGTAGTGGGCACCAGGAAACTTACATAGCTATAGCGTGGCATTAGAAGTTACTTGGATACTTTGTGTATGGCCATACCATAATTTATTTGGTTTTGAAGAGGTAACTATTTAAATCTTCAAACCGTGTAGTTCTTGAGAAAGCGCATTAATACTAAAATAACCTTGTTGTTGCTACGGCACTCACGGTTTCCCAGTTAGGCACTGGGGTGATCGGGGCAGGCCCTGTTCCTCACACACCCCTCGTTTCCCGCCGCGCTGTGGGCCCGGCCGGGCCGGGGCGGGGCGCTGCGGCCGCCGCCCGGCAGGGGGCGG